>PVLD010005407.1:0-112450 GCA_004027595.1 Dinomys branickii | reverse complement strand
AAGTATTTCAATTTCTTGGTTGCTATTGTAAAAGGTATGGTTTCCTCAATTTCTCTCTCAGTCTGTTTGTTGTTCGTGTACAGGAATGCTATTGATTTTTGGGTGTTGACTTTGTATCCGGCTACACTGCCGAATTTGTCAATTAATTCCAGGAGTTTTCTTGTGGAGTTTTTGGGATCCTCCATGTATAGTATCATGTTGTCTGCAAATAGTGATAGTTTGACTTCTTCCTTTCCTATCCTTATTCCTTTTATTTCCCTCTCCTGTCTGATTGCTCTGGCTAGTGCTTCTAGAACTATGTTGAATAGGAGTGGTGACAATGGACATCCTTGTCTTGTTCCTGACTTTAAAGTGAAAGTTTTCAGTTTATGTCCATTTAGTATGATGTTGGCTGTTGGTTTGTTGTAGATGGCTTTGATCAGATTGAGGTAGAGGCCGTCTATTCCTATTTTTTCTAAGGTTTTTTAACATGAATGTATGTTGGACTTTATCGAAAGCCTTCTCTGCATCTATTGAGATGATCTAGAGCAGTTTCATTTCATCTATCAGTGCCCAGCTTCACCTCTGACCCCAGCCTTCCTGGGGTCATGGTCTGCCCTTCCCCCTCCCCCTCCCGGGTCAATTCCACAGATTTTCTCCTGCGAAGAGCAGCTTGTAGGGACAGGAGAGATTGCCCGTCTCGGCTGGAAGCAAGACTCTGAGGAGATGAACCTTTTAACAACTGCGGCTCAGGGGTGAGAAAGGGCTGGGATCCACACCATCACTCAGCCCCTCCTCCACACCCTCTGCACCTGCCAGGTGAAATGGAAAGCATTTGGCTTAGGTTTAACTAGATGACAAGTACAGGCATCCAGCCCACCCCAGTGCTGGATCTATTTCTTGCTGCAGAGGTATGGGCACACAGCCTGTGCCCTGATCAGAATTTCCCTTGGCTGGAAGAGGAAACGAAGACTCTGCACCACCCCAGTGAAATCTTGGTAGAGGATACTTATTCCATGTTCATTACCTTGTCCTGTCCTCTGCGGAGGGCCCCACACTCTACCTCAGCAGCGATGTGTGGCGGAGCCCATTGTTTCAGGACATCAGACTTGGTGCTGGGGAGACACTGGAGCTCATCAGACTGTAGGGCTCAACCTGCTTTTGTCTCACCACATTGGAACCATATTTTGCAAGTAACATCTTACATAGTAGCTCAATACAGGGAACAGATGAAAATGGGGTTTCTTTGGATAAGTAACCTTTTTCAGAAATTTGTAGTTCCAGAGACATACCTGTGAAGTGCAATGGTTCCCTCCAGTTGTCCAGTGTGCATGGAGACCAGTTCTATGACACCCAGGGCTATGATTACTAACTGCATTACCTCAGATGATGAGACAGTCACTGGGCTACAGATAATACCCATTCTCTTGCTAAAGCCTCTCCCCATGAGTTATGTGGCAACATGCAAGTCGATTAACTACACTGGACTACAGTATCCCTCATGTAGAAAAGTGAGAAAATAATACCAATCGCCATTAGAAGTAAAAGATGAAATATGGTACTTAAAATGTTTAGAACTTGAGAATTCAGTCCACACAGTGGTAGAGCAGGCAACATCTATATGTGAAAGTATTATAGGTAGCTAAATTAGGTAGAAACTAATAGGCAGTCAGTCAGATAGGGACAGACCCCAAGGGAGTCAGTGTAGAAGAGAACACATCAAAAATGTGGCTGGAGGCGCATATGAAGAAGGCATGGCCTTGAGGTTAAAGTCATTGTGGCCAGGTTTGCATACTTCCCTCAGGAATGAGTGGAAATTTCAGATTATACCATAATTGATACCACCTAGTCCACGAAGTCTAGATATGCACCAGATATCTGGATGGGTGACCAGAACATGTGGACCCATCCCTTCCCCAAAATGGTCCTGCCTTAGAAGTCATAAATAAGCCAAGGCTGGTGACATCAGTCAGTTATTGTAGTCAGGGTTTTGCAAGGGAAACAATAGACACATAATTTATAAGATTATTTTATAACAATCACTCAGAGAGTCATATACAAAGAGTACACGAAATCTGTTCACACACTAAAGATCAAAAAAATCCAGCTGAGGGCCTGGATCCCACAGCAATGTCCTGCATGAGTCCAGCTAAAGACCTAGAGCCCTTCACAGTGCCCCCCACAAGTCCAGCTAGAGGCCAAAGACCTACAACAATGTCCCATGCAGGCCTGTTTCACAGATCTGCCCTGCAAAGGCCCAAAGATCAGTGACAGAAGCTAGAAAGTCTGTGCCAGTGAGATGAAAGATCTGTGCTAGCAGGCTGAGGGACTTGCGATGGAGCCAGGAAGTGATGCTCAAAGTAAGAACTAGAGCTCCCCTGAAAATACCACAACCATTTCAGCATCAGTGAGGTCCCAAGCTCCTCTGATGATGAGAACAGCCAAGTCCCTATCACGAAAGCCAGTTCAACAAACTTCTCCAGGATACTGAACAGTGCACCATCTTCCTTTACAGAGCCAGGAAGTGATGCTCAAAGTAAGGTCCAGAGCCTCTCCAAAGTGAACTGTAGCCATTCTCAGTGACAACAAGTTCTCAAGCTCCTCCAACAATGAGAACAGCCTAATTCATCAGGAAAGCCAACTGACAAGCTCCTCAGGAAAACCAACAACCCCAGGAGAACTAATCACTCCCTAACAGCTTCAAAACTTCTTCCTTTCCAGTTCTGCCTCTTATGCTGCCAGCAACAATCATCAGGTGGGCCCCCCACACCCAGAACCTCACTGGCTCAGTTCAGCTGGGTGTTATAACTTGACCACCAGTTGTCAGTCCATCACATCAGCTATATACCTTTGCTACATGCCCTGCTTCCCTGCTGTATCATTGCAGCATTAGCTAAGCAGCTATATTTGTAATCTTACTGGTTGATTACAGCGTGATCCATGTTGCACCCACATGGTAACTTGGCTGCATAAATTGCCCCTGACAAAGGGCCTCAGTGGCACCCCACTTGTCTCTCAGCAGCTATCTCTCAGTAAACCTTTTCTATTCTTAACCTCCATTGTCTCTTGGAACTCATTCTTTGATTTCAGGGGACACAAACTGGGCACATCTGATACCTAGCATCTTGGGGATTATATTTTCTCCCATATCGGCAAGCACTTAGCCCACTGAGCTGTACCTCCAGCCCTATTTTCTCCCATATCAAAAGGACCAAATTCGGAATCAGATTTCCATTCAATCCTGACTCCATCACCTATTAGCTGTCTGACTTTGTGCAACTTGTCTAAACTGCACCTCCGTTTTATAGTCCGTTTCACCATACGGTTCACTGAGTTGTTTGGAGGACTAAATACGTAGTAGAAAGGGTACTTGTGGGCTGGTGGTGTAGCTCAGCAACACTGCCCCTGCCTGGCAAGGGCGAGGTACTGAATTCCATTCCCGGTACCAAAAACATGTTAAAGGGGTAGGGGGACACTGTAAAAGAGAGAATGGTGTTGTTTGTCATAGCACACATAGGAAGCCAACTCCAGCATTTTTAAATTAGTGGCAGGATGGCAATTATTACATCCAGACCAGAAAGTTTCTGAGCTAGCTATTAAAGACAATCTCCGAGGTTTGTTCCAGTGTCTTGAAACCCAGTACGGTGTCAAAGTGGGGAGAGAACTATCTTTCTGCACAATGCTAGGATCTCACTATGCAGTTATTGAACTCCCATTTGCATGCAGATCCTTCTTAAGCTTCTCATTCTGGGCTCCTTCCTATCAAAGCAAGGATAATCTCTGCAGTCCACATCTTCCAAGTTCCCTTGCCCAAAGCTTCTCCAAAGTTCAATCAGCTGGAGGCTAGCTGAGGAGAGTGGAAGCAGGGCGGAGAGAGCAGTAGGGGTAGTTTTCATTGCACCCCCTTGGCTTTAGGCAAAGTCTCCAACAGTGGCTACTTCCCCTGTCCTGGCTCTCGTTCCCAGCAACCAGCCCTCAGCCCACAGTCCAGGCTCCTGCCAGCCAGGCTGGCCAGTAACTCCAGGTCTTCACTGGCTATTGCAGTAATGACCATTGCCAGTGTCAGCTCCCACAGAACCCTGATAGCAGGGCTCTGGAACGCAGCCCCCTCTTTGCCCCTTCAGCTGTAGGGAGGTGGGAACTTCCTGCACAGCGAACCCCAGAGCGGCTTGATTTCTTCCATTGCCCTTTTTCCTCCTGGCACTTTGTGACCCATTGTTTGTATGAGATCCCATTTTCTGAACTACATACATGGGCTCTGTCTCTGAAAAAGCCCTGACAAATAACACCCTCTCACCACTCCAGGAGGGTATTATTTTCCCTATTTGTCTTTGAATGAAGGAGTCTCAGGAAAGCTAAATGATAAGATTACAAAACTGAGTGTCTGAACTGAATCCAAACTTAGACTTCCAGGGCAGTCCACACTTCCCCCACCAACCCACAGTCCCTTCCTTGAGATCAGGGAGATGGGATGAAGCTCGAAGTCTAAACCCTGGAGAAACCCACATCTGTAATTATAAAAAATGATTTTGTTTTGGATCTCATATTTCTTGATGCTGCTACCAGATGCTCAGTTTGAGACATAAATTTACTTGGAAGAAGCAGAGAGTAATAGAGTAAAAAGAAAATTAAGTATCAATTAGACTGTAAAGTGAATGTGTCCTGAACTTATTGATGAGGCCTTGGGTCCTTTTTGTCCCTGTCTCTCTTTAAAACGGGGGGCGGGGATGAGCGGTTGACACAATAAATCAGCATCATGATTCCATGATTCTAGTTGTTTGGTTTGTAGTGATTTTTGCTTTGCTCTATAATAAGACTTTATACACTTTGAATTTTTTGGTTTTGGCACACAAAACCCTAAATTACAGACAATAATTGCAGTCTTTGGCATGCCTGAAGTCCAGAAGGATTTTTAGAGGCTGAATTAGAATAAAGAAAAAGACTTGGCAGGAAACCTCAGGAAACCTGACCACCATTGAGGTACACCAGGTGTCCTTAGGGAGATGGGAGCGCTGGGGCTGGCAGGTGTCCCTCAGGGAAGTTGCATGGCAAAGATAAGCTCAGAACAGGATGTTCAGGAAGAGTATCTGGCTTACCCCCGCCTGCAGCCCTAGCCCCATCTGAGGTTTTGGACAGACACCCTACCCTTATTCAGGAGGAAGCTGGGAGCTAGGCATTCACTGCCACATGACAGAAGACTGATCATGCTCAGACCTCAGTTCTGGCCTAGTTTTGGTTGGAGTGTCTGGGCTCCTGGGTGGCTCCACAGGCTAAGTCCTGCTGCTTCTTTGGCTTTATGAAGTAGTACCCAGTCTTGTTTCCTCAATATCTAAGTCGTTGCTCTGGTACCTGTGTCTGAATCATCTCCCCAAATCTCAAGATGCAAGCTTCTGGAGCTGAGCCAGTGTTCACCAGAAATAAAGTGTCAGCAACCATTGCTGGCAGCAGTATTTGAGCCTAGTCCAAAACAGAAGTGCCCTAGTTCAACATCTGGACCTGAGCCCTTCACAGGAGCAAATACTGTTTAAAGGGATAGACTCAGACCCAAGGCATGAACCTGTGCATAATCACAACACCTGCCTCCAGAGAGGCAAATAGGAAAAGTCGCCCAGAAAGGGTAGGAGGGTTCATCGGCCCAGATAGCTCTTGCCCTTCTCCATCTCCTCCCTGCTACAGTCAGAGGCTGAGAACTAAAAATTTTCCATGTTACCACTGATGGTCAGTGGGAGTGAGGAAGCAAACGGGAGAGGGGGAAAACCAGATTTTAGACACAGTGGATTGTACTTGAACCCCAGCTGAGTAGCAGGTACAGGGTGACCTGGAGTGAGCTCTCCAACCATCACAGAGCCACAGTTTGCTCACTGGTAGATGAAAGACTGTGGCACTCTCCTGGCAGACTGAGCCAGGCAAACACCTATGCCAACCTTTAAAATGTGACAAATGTTCACCAGGGGACAAGCATCACTGAGAATATGACATGTGTGAGAGATTCTGATTTACCAGGGTTGCTGTAAAGCAAGAGCATCAGTTTTGATCTTCAGAGTCGTGGGTGCAACTGTTGAGATCCCTACATATCCTGCTAGAGTCACAACAGATAAATGCTCTTCTAAAGAGGCTAAATGTAGGGCTGATATCCTCCTGGGGTGAGAGTAGGGTGGGATACAAGTTAAGTCCAGGGCAAAATGACTGACTTCAGGGCAAACAGGGAGCCAGTTCTATTCCTGGTCCCTTTTCCCTAATCACATCCCTAATCACCCTGAGCTCTCCTCTTTGTCCATCAGTCTGAAGGGATAACATACTGGCTTCTCTATCTCCTCTAAACTTATCAGTACTAAGGATGTAGGTTAGGGAAATGGAGACAGAGTGCATGTCCCTTTTCAAAATACTGTATCTGAAACTATCTGAGCTCAACCTTCCTACTAGAAACAATAATAGATGTTTATTGACTATTGTCAAGGTGTCAATAAAGAAATAGAATTAGTCACCCATCATTGTTAATGACAGACATCAGGCGTACATCTAACCTTTGCAGGGGAACAGACCACTATTTAAGTGTTAGTAAAGTTCAGACATTTGAGCAAGAGCAGCTGCTGATGGATGGCAATCTAATTCTCCAAATTCTGCTTTTGCAAACTATATGCTGAGAGATGATGAGAAAAGTGGGTCTAATCAAGACCAACTACTGTGACCTGAATATTTCTGATTCCCCCAAATTCTCATCCCAAAGTGATGACATTAGGAGGGGAGGAATTTAGAGGTGATTAGGTCAAGGAAGTGCAGTCCTCATGAATAGGAGTAGTGCCTCTTATGGCTTATATATAGATGTGACCCCAAAGACTCACGCACTCATCAGTGAGGCTTTGGGAAGGTGGCTGGATCCTGGGTCTGTGGTGCTGGGATTAAGGGTATGTGATAACTAAATTAGTTCAGCAGAGTTCTGGATGTGAGTGGGTGGCACCAACCCATAGGCTTGTAGCCTTGATAGAGTATAAAGGGGCAGAAAGAAGGCAGTCCCATGGACTAAAATTTCTTCTCTGCCGGGCCCCTCTGCCATGCTACCCTGCCTTGGAGCTGCTGACTATGGACTGAAATCTCTATAAACTATGAACCAGAATAAACCTTTCCTCCTTTAAACTGTGGGTGTTGGGTATTTTGTCCCAACAATGAGAAAGTAACCAAGACAGTGTCCTTATAAAAGAGATCCCAGACTCTCCCTATGCACTTCTGCCATGTGAGGACATAGCAAAAGATAGTCATGAGTGAACTAGAAATCAGGCCTTCACCAGATAAGGAATCTGCTAATGTCATGTATTTCCAAATTGTTGGAACTGTAAGAAACACATTTCGGTTGTTTATCATGCACGCATTTTATGGTATTTTGCTTAATCCAAACAGATGAAAACACTTATTTGAATATCATTGCCCAGAATTAGGCAATGTTGTAAAATTGGACCTGTACCAAGGGACCCCAGTTCCTCTTCCCCACAGCTCCTTCTCTTTATTTGTACCCAGTATCATAAACTCCATGTTTTGAAATACTTAGATTATCAAATGCACTGAATTTCTAGGCACATGTAAATTATTTTTCCATTGTTTAAATTAATCAAAATATACTAAGACATCCATCAATGTTTGGATCACCAAGAAATAACCAAGGTTACTATTTCGAGTTGATTTCATTCCAGCCGAGCACAGATTTGACATTTGAGTTAGCATGCAAACCCTTGAAGCAGGTGTTTCTTTTCCCTTAGGCTTTCTTACACTTTCTTTCTTTCTGTCTTTCTTAAAAATAACTACTGAAGCCCCTGCTACCAGGACATTAATTCCTCTACAGACTCCCGTAGTCTGTAAGGTTTTGCTTTAGGAACTGCAGTCTTTATCACACCAAAATGGCAAGGCTAACTAATTATTTATTGAGTCTGAAATTAGTAGAGGAGAAAATAAAAGAAAGACAAAAGTCAAAATCTTTCTTAAAAATCCCATATACTCCACAAGATTTTCCATGTTTTAATTAGATTCACCAAGGAGAGAATAGAATGAAAAGTAGGAAAATACCAACAACTGTGCTCTCGTCTTAGCTAGAAAGGACAAAGTAAAGGGAAATAGCATCATAGTGTAGTTCATCTACTGTATGCCATTGTCTTTCCCTACAAGGAAAACAATAGAAACCTTCCAAGCTCTTGTTGTGTGTTGGCCATTCACTTTAACCTTCTCAGCAAGGATACCTGTAGTGTATCACAGGGACCAGGTAGCTCATGGGGCAGGCACACGGCTCACAGGGAAACTCATAGAACACAGTGATTAGAAACGCAGAATAGATAGCTCTTAGATCCCTTTCTCTCTCTTCCCCTTACCTCTCTCCTTCCTTCCTTCCTTCCTTCCTTCCTTTTCTTTCTTTCTCAATATGCTTATCTCAGTGCTTCCTGGGGTATAAGAAGGGCTGGTGAAGCCCTCAGACATATTCAAGTTCAACCTGGGAAGACACTTGAGATAGACGAACACAGGCAAAGACCCCACTCTGTGAGCCATATTAGAAAATATGGAGCAGGTAAACTTGCCCCATCAAGGGAGTCTATGTAATTGGCGAGCCTTCTCTCATAGCATTTAAGGTGTTATCTCTATAAATACAGTGCATTTTGCTTTAATAAAAATGAATTTTCCAGAACAGTGACAGTATTGACCTTACATATTATCCAAATAGAAATTGTAATGAAACAAGTTGAACAGTGAGTAGTTATAATAGATATGCAAATATTGGTCTTTTCTTAAAGGTCTTTCGGCCTACTCACACGTGTCTCTTATGTGTCTGGGTGGGTGAATTCAGGCTGCGTTTATAATCTGAGAGGCCAGAAAGGAGGAAGAAGAAAGAGGGGGAGGGGAAGGATCTTAAATAATCATTGCAGGGAGTGTCCAGGAAGACTGCGCTTGAGTTCACAGCTTCAAAAACACATTTTAGGGTAACTTCCTGTTGCACTCTTAATTGCTCTCACCTGACTTACACAACAACTTGAGGCACAGATAGGGCCATTGTTATTTTATAGTTGAAATGTCCAATGCTCAGTCTGTGTGATGGGTCCAAATTCATATCGCTGGCAAAAACAAAAAGAAATCATTGACTCAGAACTCTGATCTTCCTAACCTTAAACTGGTTACTTTTTAAGCTAAGATTCACCTGACAAAGATCGAAATCAACCCAAATCTATGGACTCATTTTCTAAATAATTCAATAGCAAGTTGTTGAATGTCTCCTTTCTACTATTCCAGGTATGGTAAGAAAAAATAAGCTACAACTGGTTTGTGATCTAAAGAGTTCACAGATTAGTTGAGAAGATGTGCAGATCTCAGAGACTGGAAAGTGAAAAGGAAGAAGGCAATGCACAGCTCAGCTCCATAACACCACCCCCAGGAGCCTGTATTCGCTGCCCAGCCAGGCTCCATCTGCAGTGTGGAACAGTGCCTATCAGGAGTTTTCATGCAGGGGTGAATGTGGATCACAAGGCAATTGCTCAGTTCTTAATGAACTCCAGGTAGGTTGTACATATTGTGACCTATCAGTGCAAATGTGTAGCTGATTTACTGACCAGATTGACCTTGATGCGCTGCAACCACGAGGGAGTTTTATTTTTCTTTCATTTCTGTCTCCTATCCATCTCAGAAGAACCTGTCCTCTAATAACATGTCTGGAAGACCTCTCTGTACTCTTGTCACTTTTGTGAATAAAAATGTACAGTCTAGATTGGAATAGGTTAGAAGCTAGATTGCATTAGGTTAATCTCATCCAGTTTGATGCCCGCTTCTCCCTCTCACTCAGTTATAGGCAGGCTTCAGGATGAGGAACTCATAGCTGAGGAGAGGGTAGATCTGCTCCTTGGACACTTTCTGTCCCCCCTTATTGCCTCCTTCTCTGCCAGAGCAGGGCACAGGAGAAATTGTATAGAGTAAATATCTCTCTTTTTTTTTTTTTTTTTTTTTTGCGGTACTGGGGATCGAACTCAGGACCCTGCGCTTGCTAGGCAAGTGCTTATTCCACTGAGCTATATCCCCAGCCCTTAGAGTAAATATCTCTTAACCAATTGTTTTCCTCTCTCCTTGACAAATTCTGAGCTGCCTCCTGTGTTTTCAGGCACCAAGGAATTGCTCTATCATAGGAAAAAGGAAAATCTTAAAGGTAACCTGCTCAAATATGCACAGGTTAGATCAGCTAGTCCAGTCTTGGTAGACAAACCACAGGAAAATGATATGCCAGTCTCTCCTTGAAAGCTCTCTAATCTCTGTAAGGAATTCTCATGAAAAGCCTCTTGGTTATTTGGGTTGGTGAGTGTAGACTGGGGAGAGACAGGGAAAGATGATATTTCCCCCAACCAACTTGTGGCCCTGGCCATCCTCTCCACCTCCTTAGCCATGCACTGATTATGGCTTTATGTAAATGTAAGGAAGGAAGGGAAACTATGGGTAAGGCCAAGGGCGCCAGGGTCCTCAAAGCAGTGTGTTCTTGTTTGTTTGGTACTTCATGCCCACTTTCCTTAGCTTTGGGTTCTATTGCCAACCAGACTAGTTCTATCCCTGAAATCATAAGATTGGCTCATTATTTAAAATCACCAAGAGCCATGCCTGTTTGAGCACTGTACTACCATAGCTGGAATAACAGGCAAAATTTGCTTGCAAGGAGCTTACTTTCTAGAAAAGATAGAAATATAGATCCACATGCTTGACAACAAACTATGCAAAACCAGTGATGCATACTATGCAGATTATGCCCAGAGGAAGTAAGAAGTGAGTTTAGACTACACAATCTGGAAAGTCTGTTTTGCAGAGGTGACAGTGGGCTGATATTTGCTTGACAAGGAAAGAGGAAAGAACCAGCATGTTCCATCAGCAGGAGCAGGTCAGACAGAAGGGCACATCCCAAAGCCCTAGGCGAAGGTATGGAGGGTGGGGCAGAGAACCAAAGGAGAAAGTCATGCAAGTTAGGGCCCAGGAGATAAGTAGGCTATGGTGGCTTGTGTCTAGATGTCTCCTCAAAGCCTCATGCAGTCATGGGGTGGACTTCTAGGGTTTTTGATTGATCCACAGTCTAATGCTGTGATTATGAGTGGGAGTGCTACAACTGCCCTAGGACGGGTAGTTTGCACACAATATAAGGCAGGGAAAGAGGCTGCTTGCTGCTCCTCCCCTTTCTGCTCTTGCTGCTTTCGCTGTCTTCCACTGCCATGAATTGTTGCCCTCTGCCATGCGCCACTCTGCCTTGGAGCCAAAGGAGTGCAGACTGAAGCCTCCACAAACTGCGAGCTAAATAAACCTTTCCTTCCTTCATTTTGGGTGTCAGGTATTTTGTCCTAGCAATGAGAGAACAGTAACCAAGACACAGGCTATGTAGCCCCTTGGGATTTTTTCCTAGAGTAAAATCCACTTGGAGAGTTTAAGCAGGAAAAGGATATGATGCATGTCTTTAAAAATCCAGCAGCTTTTGGGCAAATAGGTTGTATATGGAAAGAGTGCAAGTGAAATGCCAGGTGGCAGAGGCTCAGTCTACAAGGGCACTACTGCAGAGCATGGAGAGTGCATGTGCTTATAGGAAGAATGCACAGGACTAGCTGATGAGAGGAGTAGGAGCATGAGGAAAAAGGAAAGATCAAAAACAGCCCCCACACTGCTGTCTTGAACATTGTGGGCGGTTGTACCCTTTCTAAAGAAGACAGAAAACAAAGAAGTGGTTTGTTTGGAAGGTCAATGAGTAGTCGTTTAGTCATATGTAATCTGAGACCACTGCTGGATTTCATATAAGATAGTTCAGTAGGCAATGGGCATTGAGAAACCTAAATCTGAAGACCCAGAAATGGCAGGAGTAAAGAAGCACATTTAAGAAACTGCAGTGTTCACACGATACCTGAACCTTGTTAGAGGGGATGAGATTTTTCTAAAATGATATGCTAATAAGAATTTAGCTTACCCGGGGATGTCATTAAAAGACAAATTCTGATGTTGAGGTGTGAGGAGGAATAATGGACATCAGTCACCTGGGTGACACAGCTGTTGCTGGTCTAGAGATCTCATTTGTGTACGGAAGCCAAGGAAGAACGAGTTGAGAGAAGCTCGCTCACGACAGACGTGTGTGAAATCCAACTTTTCCAGCAGAAGCAAAGAAAAAACCAGTACCAGAGGTGTCCCTGCTTCTCTCGCTCCTTCCCTCCTTCCCTCTTCCCTCCCTCCCTTCCTCTCCCTCCCTCTCTTCTTCCTTTCCCACCTCAGAAACATTTATGAGACCAACTAGGTGTCAGAGCTGTGTTGAATAGTTTCCTATCTTCCTCTATTGACTGAAGGTTGGCAAACCTTAATTCAGTCTTTTATCCTGCAGGTAAATTTCCCACTCCCTGCTGCTAAGACCTTTGTGCTGAACTCAAAGGCTGTTTACTTGTTTCTAGAAATATTCAGATTAGAAATTTAAGAATGTAAACACCTGTTTGATAGGATCCCTCAGGAGCCTTAACTACCTCTATGCAGATGGTGGAAGGAGAGCAGGAAAATGCAGGGACAGGATGCTGTAACTAAGTTTGACCTTGGGGACAAAGCAAGCTGGGGATTTTGAAGTTCTGCCACTTTCCAAACACAGCCAAGTGTGAAGTAGCCCCCTCTAATTTCAGCAAAACGGAGAAGGATTGTTTCCTCCAAAGCCAGGCCTGTGTTCTATCTGAACAAATTCCTATTGTGCTTGACAAGGGGAAAAAATGAAAGGAAGAGAGAACACAGGCAACAAAGCACCACAACCAACGTCTAGTTACGCGAAGCAACTCAGACTGAACATGACTCATCCAAAAGCAAACAAATCAATTAAACCCATGATGCCTCTGAAGCAATCCAGTTCCCCTCTAGCCCAGCTACTAAATTGCATCTTGCTTATTCCTCAGTTCAGAGGCAGCAAGGAAACAGAAGGTGGGGATGCAGCCCAGATATATGTTTGAAGAAAACAATGGTGATAAAAGACAGGGCTTTGAAAAGCAATCTGAGCTGCCAGCTTCCCAGCTGAGCACTGTTTAGAACAGCACCATCCCATAAGAGCAGCATAGAACAAGTCAAATCTTAAGATCCCCTTTAGACACGATTTCCAGAATAATGGGATTTCCCCTTTCACTGTCTGTCTCTGTCTGTCTGTCTCTCTTTCTCTCTCTCTCTCTCCTTTTCCCTCTCACTCTCTCTCTCACACATGCACGCGCACACACACACACACACACACACACACACACACAGTCAAAGAATACAGAGGAAAGTGAGCATGAGATCTAGAACTATTATAGTTTGTGTCTAGTTGTCCCCCCAAGCCTCAAGCAGTCATGAGTGGGGCTTTTCAGAGGTGGATGCATGCAGAGTGTGTGGTTGACTCATGGTGCAATGCTGGGATTAAAGGCGGGTGACAGCTGATGAGCCCACCGATGGGATTGGTACCGCCCTAATCCTCGTGACTAGACACGATATAAGGGGCAGAAAGAGACAGATCTTGCCCTTGTTGCTTTGCTACAGTCTTCGTATCAATGAACCGCTTCTCCTCAGCCTGCCTTGGAGCCAGCCAAAGATAGACTAAAACCTACTGTGAGCTAGATAAACCTTTCTTCCCTTAACTTTGGGCTTCAGGTATTTTGTCTCAACAATGAGAAAAGTAACTAAGACAAACACTTAGTAAAAATATTGGAGTAGAGTAAGAAGAGAAGCAAATAAATCATTTCATTAGCCCCATGATTCCATTGCCTCCACTTTCAATAACATAAATGTCTTGCCTATATAGAGAATTTCCTGAAGTGAAAAGCAATTTTACACATGTGATACTATATAAGCTTTCATACTACACCTGTGAAAGGAGTCAGAAATATTATCTCTCTGGCTTTCGTATATGAAGAAAGTAAGAGACTCAGAGATAACAGTAGGATTCCTCTGAGGATACTGTGCAAGTCAGTGAAGAAGCCAGGACATAAGCCCCAGGCTTTGGTACTTCTGTTCAGGGTTCTCCCACTGCTCCATGCCTGCTCTAAATTTACCCAGAGATGTGAAAAGCTACAGGTTTGCTCTGTGACCTTCTTGACCCACAGTAGGCTGAGTCTCATCTCTGGGACATTTCCTCCTGTAGCACTTGAAGGCCACCAAGGCTATTGCACAGTATGGATGGGCCAGAACTATGTCAGTCACCACAGGAGAACAAAGACACTGAAGAAGTTCCTAGCCTATGGCCCAGTGCACTTCAGTACTCAGTGCATGCTGACTTGTGGGAGGCGATCTGAGTGGCATTATGACAGATAGAACCTGGGAGTGACAATAAACATGAGGGTGGTGGCACGTTAATTCATGCAACCAGTGTTTCTTTAGGTCCTGGCCCAGTGTAGCTCTGGGAAGTTGCTGATGATGGGGGTGGTGATAAAATAGTGGTAATGGCGGTGATGGAGGCGGAGGTGCTATCAATTCTCGGTGATGGTGCTGAGCACAAATTTAGAAGCAAGATTACACAAGTTCAAATCCCAGCTTTATCATTTACCAGCCGAGGGATTTTAGGCAAGGCAATTCATCGTTCCCTGAGCCTCAGCTTAGTCCATCGCTCCAGTGGAGGTGACTTTACTACCTTGCTTGCCTCACTGAGTCCTGTCTCTCTTATGGAACAAATGGAGCACTTGGCCTGTGCTGGTCATGATGCTAAATGCTGAGTACACACAAATGAATAAACCCTTACTGTCCCTGCCCTGAGACGATCATGCTGAGTGGAGAAGAGCTATCTTCCAATACTTCCTGTGAGCTGCCTAGGAAAATGATGGTATGTACAACATATTCTGGAGGCACAGGGGAAAGTGTGATTGATTCCACCTGGATTCAAGGCAATGCTTAAAGGAGGAAGCATGTAGAAGTTTTACAGGTAGAGCAGAAACCATGAATGCCTAGGTGCCTGAACTTGAAGTCATGACCGACCATGGGAGGGGTAAGCTGCTGCTGCTCTAAAACTTCTTTGTGGATGCAAAGGCATTCTGAAAGCCATAAAGCACCATTCCTCACATCGAGGAGCACTTTGTCTAGGTCCAGGGCAGCGCCAAGCACTGAGACTAAGTCATGTCTTGTAGCCTTTTCCTCTCCATCTCTGCCACCCACCTGCTTTCTGCTGCAGGCCCTGGAGAAGCACAGACTTTCCTCCAAAGCCATGGAACTGAACTCTTTGGAACTAACTGAATAAATAAATAAATATTGAGATTTTGTAAGAGGTTGCAGAGGAACTACCCACAAGCACTGACACAGAAAGCTAGGCTGCTCAGGTTGCTGACAGAAGTAAAACAGCCCATTTGCAAAAGGTCAAACCCTATGCTAATGAGAGGGCTCCAGTCTTACAAGGAATCACTGGCATAACTCATTACCTGATATAAAACAATATATGTTCTTTATAATATTTGGAAATGTAACAGAATAAAAAGAATGCTCACATTCTCATCACTTAGATGAATAACTGAAATTTTTCAGTTTTTGTTTTCTTTGCACATATTCTTATCACCATGACACCATCTGCCACAAGGCCTTCACCTTGAAAAACCCAACACCAAGCCCTTTCTTTTCTTTATAAAGATACCTAGATTCAGGCATTTTGTTGTAGTAATGATGGACCTAGTCTCCTGTCCTATGGGAAATAAACACTCACAGCAAAAGCAAATGGGTTAATGCAGTAAGAGGAGCAGAAGTGAGAGGCAGCCTGCCCAACTTGGCGCCCATGATCTGGGAGCCCTAAAGACTCAGATGTGCCCCTGTCCTTCCTGAGTCTTGGCAGTGACACCATCCCTGGAGTTCTGTAGGCTGAGCCATTCTTTTTTTTAACTTATGTTCAAGTTTGCTTTCTATCACTTTTCACAAAAAGAGAGACTGTCACCATAATATTTTTAAAATTGAAAGCGTCTCTAGAGGGGCCATACGATCTGTTACAGAGTAATTAGAACAAAAGAACATCAACTGTGGAAGGAATCTTCAATATAACCTCCTCCACCCTCCTCACTTGCCAATGAGGAAACCACAGTCTAAGGAAATAGGAGAGCTACCTCACGTTACTTTGTGGGGAAGGTAGTGTTACACTGTGTTAGTAGCTCACGTTTCCACAACGAGATATCACAGACCAGGTGGCTTTGATGATAGAAATTTTTCTCACAGGCCTGGAAGCCACCTGGGTTGAATCTTCATGAAGGTTCTCTTCCTGGTTTGCAGGCGGCTGCCTGGCTGCTCTACCTTCACATGGCCTGTAGAAAGAGCAAGTGCTCTGGTGCATCATCTTGGTCTTCTTCCAAGGACACCGATCTCATCAGATTGGAGCTCCATCCTCGGGGCCATATCTAACTGTGCCTACCTCTCAAAAACCTGAATTCCCAGTATTATCACGACAGTAGTGAGGCCTTTCACATAGGAATTGGGAAGGGGCACAATGCAGTCTATGCCGTGGAGCTTTAGAATTTACAGAGCTGGAAATGTCTTTAAAGATAATCTTATCCAAGTTCTCTGTGTTTAAGTAGTGGAAAAATTAAGGTCCAAGCACATACAGAAATTTTCCAAAGCACTATAGTGATTTAATGTCAGATACTACTTGTCCAATCATTCTCTGAAAGGCTAAAAACATCAAGGGGCTCAAGAAGTGTGTGAAGCAGCACAGAATAAAGAAGTAAACAACTGAATTGAGCCAATTCTGCAATTACACATTTGTCAGGGGGAAGTTGATTCATGCAAGTTAGTGTCGTCATCCCCGGGCATTTATGGAAGATCAGCTCCCATATCTAAAATGATGTTTGCATATAACCTGCACACATTCTCCTTACACTTTAACGCATCTCTAGATTACTTACACCTAATGTAATGTAAGTGGTATACAAATAGTTGCTATACTGTATTATTTAGGAAACAATGACAAGATAAAACATTTGTATATGTTCAGGACAGATGCAGTTTTATCCAAATATCTTCACTTTGTGGGGAGTTGAATTTGCAGATGTGGGCCCCATGGATACCGAAAGGCAAATGCACACAGGCTAGAAGACACTGAACGCTTTACCTTTCCCTTGTTCTTGTAGCCAACCACCAGGCAGCTATTATTTGTCTGCTTCACAGCCCTCAATATTTGGATAGGGAAATCAACTGTGTCCATGCATAATTAAGACAGACACTGTGGAAAGTTTCATTTTCCAAGAAAAAGGCTGCCAGACGGCTGGAATGAAAGGTCAGCATGGATCTCTGCCTCATCTTCTTGTCTCAGGCTGTGGGCTGAAGATAAGGGCATGCAGCTCACCCTGCCCTTTTGTTCTCTTCTACTGGCTGCACTGGGGAGCCTCAGGGGAAGGCCTTGTCTCCCTCCTAGACCTGAGGAGACCCTGGGGCTTTCCAGGGAATTTGCTAGAATGGTTTCAGAGGTAGCCACATGCCTGGAGGCAGAAGTTTTCCTTCTTTCTGGAGTCAGAAGGCTCACTTTATGACCCAAGGGGAAGGAGTTGTTTCTAAAGAACAAATATTTGGGAAATGTTCACAGAGGTAGAAGATGCAAGTTCTTAAGCCACTGTCTCCAAATTCCAAACATCATAAGCACACTGCTATGATACTTAAACTGGAGCTCAAACTTCCAAGGAAGGGAGCATATTCCAACTGAATCTGGTTCCTCTGAGGAAGTGTAAAGAGGTTGATCCAGGAACATGAAGGGAATTTGGGAACTGGAACCAACTCCCGCTCCAGGATAATGCTCTATCACTGCAGAACAGAGGCAAGATGGCAAACTGGAAGAAAAAGTCATTCATCTTCCCAATCTGGCAGATACCAGGAAGCAGCCAAGTGACTAAGAAATGCATTGTAATTCCACCCCTAGCATGGCCAAGCACACTAAAATAAGAAGCAGTAATAGCTTAATAGCCAGCACAGTCCACCTCTTTGGCTACTCAGCATCCATATCCATTCTCCTTATATTTGTTTTGGGGCTTTTTATTGAAACTTACCTCTCAAAGTAGGTGACTGTTACTCCTGAATGTCCTGTAAACACTACACTGTAACATTAGTCACTAACTTAAAACCTTATGTAAAATAATAGAAAGAAAAGAAGAATGACAGAAAAAGAAAATTGTGAGTGTACATGTGTGTGTATGTGTATGTGTGTGTGTGTGTGTGTGTGTAGTATGTGTATGTATTCAAAAGTCTTCATAATTTAATTTTGATGCAACTCTGTGAATGTGCACTGCTGTCCATTTCAAATTAAGTACTTTTGCCAAGACAGTGGCTGCTGGTCCCTGGACATTTGAAGCCCAAGATGCAGTCATGGTTTACATTTAATAATTTTCTCTGCATCCCCATGTAAAAGTGTTTCTCCTTTGGAAACTACAACCTTAACCCTCAAGGCCTTGAATTGTGGGAATGGGAAGCACAAAATTCCCAAAGAGACTTTGAGAAGCATAGAAAGTATAGCTATTCTTGTTCCACCCTTGAGTTCCTGGATCCATGTCTTCTTTCTCTTGGAAAACCAGAGTCTATAACAGTCTTCAGTCCATGGCTCTGATACATTCCATGGGAGCACTACCTTTTAGCTGGTATTTTAGTTATGATGTTAGTAGGCCATGCCAGTGCCCTATAAAGCCAGGAGATTCGGATGTGCAGTGTAACTCGTGGAGCCCTGTTATGGCCCTCTCCTACATCTATTTTATTCCGAAGTGGCTCCTCAGGCCTGGCACAGTGACAGATGGCATCCCATGCTGGAAGACCAAACAGCTAATTGACCTTTGCATTGAAGATCTGGCTGAAAGTCTGCAAGAATGAAAAGTAGACACCCATACTCAGAACAAGAGATCTGTTATGGTAAAGGTGAGACACTGACCCTTGAAGTATAGTAGATGCCCACTGCCACCAACTTGCCACCCACTAAGTGGCAGACTGATCTTTTTAAAGACATGCTCAATACTGAGAGCTCACTATTTGTCCCTGGGGATTGGATGCATGTTGGTGGTAGTCACCGCCAGATTTTGTCACGGGCTGTCTGCTCTATCTACACCCAATATTGGGAGGGGTTTCAAAAAAATCCATCTTGTCTCCTGAACTCTTAGACCACTTTCAGTAAGATGAAGCAATTTAAGAGGATAGAGCCCAAAATTTAAGGAGTGACTTGACCTCAGATTTGTTCAGTGGCAGGGTCAGCACCTAAGAGGGAGCATTCTTTAATATCATGTCATAGGTTCCTTAATTGCCTCATCCTAGTCCTAGTTCTAGCAAGCTGAGTTTTTATAAGTTGATACTGAGGTAGAGTTTGGATTATAAAATAGAATCCTGTGAAAAGGAGGAGGAGGCAAGAGGGGGTAGAGAGAGAATTGTAACTGCAGTACAGTCCTAAAAATGTCTTGCCCAGCTAAACAGGGAATTCGGAAGCAAGGTTGGACCACCAGACTTGTTTAGCACTTGGTAGAGATAGCCAGGTCTTTACATAGTCCTGCTTCACTCCATCCATTGCAAGGTACCAGAGACCTATAAAGGTATAACTGTGGTGAAGTGACTCTTTACAGCTAATCCACATCAGCTCTTACCAGAGCTGACAGCTATTATTTTGAACCTTCAAGAGTGAAGTGGATGCAAAGAAAATCTCAAAGGGGAAACTATAGCTACTGTGTGGGTACTTTGGAAACTATATTTCCACAGACTGGCAAGCGAGCTATGGATCCACTGTCCTGGCAAAGGAAATTTCCTTGAAAGAGACCACAATGCACTCTCACAGAGTTGTATCCAGGCTATGTGAATTCACCTGCTCATTGACATAATATTGCCTGAAGACAAGTTGGTCATCTGGACCTTCCACTAAATGTCATGCTGGCCCACTGCATTGATGACCTCTTGTTAGAAAGAACTCCAAAGTAGGCATGGTTCATTAGGTGGTTGCCTTGTAGGACACACCAGAGGGTAAGAGTTAAATCCTCATCTCTGGGGCTGTCACATCACTAAAGATTTTAGTGGTGCAGTCAGCTTTGTTATGAAGCTTCTTTTGAAAACATACGAGATGTGATCAGACAAATGATGAATATTTAAGCTTTTAAAATTATTATAGTAAATTGAGCATGCCATGACGAGCCTTCTCGGTGCTTCCCCTCGCTTCAGACACACTTATCCCACCATTCTTGCCACTGAAGCAGTTCTGAAGTTCCTCTTTCGTGAGTGTCTTTATCAGGTGTGAGAAAAACGCAGAGAGCGCTGCTGCCGCACGCCGCTTAATGGAAATGTGCGCTCACACATGTATTACAGCACGTCCCCCTGCACGCTACTGACAGTGCAGCACACCAAGGCGTATCAACAGTGTGACCAGAGACGCCTATGAAAGAGGACTCCAGGACTGCTTCAGGGAGTGGCGGAGTGCTGGGGTCAGCAGGATCCAAGTGCGGGGAGGACTCTGAGGGGTAAGAGTGATAAATCTTCTAATACATGTTTTAAGGATGTAGGTACTTGCCTCATGTTTTCAATCACATTTTGTCAATTTGATCCAATGTTTCTATCTACCTGAAGACAATTTGCAGTGAATTTCATTGTGGCTTATGCTTGATTTTATCCTATAAGAAAGAGTGAGGTAGAACACTTTGGTGAGCCAACCTACACTGGAATAAACAAAATGCACACATGAATGCTCTTCAAACATGTATCAACTCCCTCATTTCATTACTTGTGCCATGCATCAGACCCACTCATATCTGATGTACAGCTTTACCTTAGTCTGTTTGCTACTGCTATAACAGAACACCTGGGACTGAGCTGGCAGAAAGTTCTGAAGGTTGGGAAGTTCAAGGCTAAGTGGATGCATCTGGCCAGGACCTTGCTTCATAACATAGTTGAAGGTGAAAAAGGATAAAGGACTTGAATGTGTGAGAGTAAAGGGAGTGAACTTTGAGAAGTGCATTTATTTCCATGAGAAAGGCATTAATTCATTCATGAGGCCCCACCCCCCTTCCTGCTGGGCCCCACCTCCCAACACTGTCATCCTGAGGAATAAGATTCCCACATATGGGCTTGAGGGGGGCCCACACTCAAACCATAACAAACAGCACCTCCAACTGCAGATACGCCTCCTACTATAATTTACAAACTTCAATTTTTGATATACCCACAAGCAAATTTCGTATCTTTTCCAAGTGAAATTTCAGTTTATTGTAGCAAATATGTCACCTACCTCGGTCCCAGCATCACATCTTCCAAAGCTGACTTCAGTGGATATTCTGGGAGATTCTCTACTACCAACAGAGTAAGAAAAATTCAAGCCTGTTCAACTTCATACATTGGTGCATGTTGAAAACCATACTGCTTTTGCACATGGCTACTTACTTAGATGTCCTGTCTCAATTCCCCCAGGAAATCACTCACCACAGAAAATGTATGAAGCAGCCATCAGATGAGACAGTTCATCCCAGAAGCTGGCTAGCTTCTCTCCTGAGACACCCTGGTGTCTGGCCAAAGGACTCACAGATATACTAAGTGTCAGGAGTGGACGCAGAGTTACCTCTCAACACTATGCACCTAAGTGCAACTGCTGTCCCATGTCCAATCTATAAGCACCAAAGACCAAATGTGAGCATTCTATTCTGTACCACCCTTTGAGTAGACTAACTGTCCACTTAGTAGCAAATTAATTACATACAAAGTTATCCTTTCTAGTGTTATCTTAAAATAAAGCACCCATTTTACGTGTACAGAAGTAAAACAATGGTTGTGGCTCGTGACTATGACTCTTCTGATAACTCTGGGATGTCAAAGCTGCTGGCTTGCAGGATATTGGAATGGTTTTTAGAGGCAGAGCTGAGACACCCGGCTCTGGGGAGGCACCATGCAAGACTGAGGTGCTGTCTTGCTGGATGCAGTGTGCTGTGAGCCAGTGCCCGTTACATGGTGCTATTTGCCTGATAGGCAGAATTCACAGATGTACAAACGAAAGAACAGAAGGAGAGGCCTCCGTCATCATCACGCCCGGTCACACATGGGGAATATGTGCAAATTGTTTGGTCTCTGGATAGTTTTAATACCTCATGTCAGCAAATCGACTTTTTAAAAGAGTTGTTCTGCTAATGGGGGTGATAGATTATGATTATTATAAGAAGTTGGCACTACTGACTAGGGGGGTGGGGGAGAATGCTGGATGTCAAAGAAAGTCACTGGGATAGCTCAGTACTTTCACCCCCAGGCACAATGGTGAGTTAGCAATTGCAGCACCCTGAAATAAATACAGTAATTAATAGTTTTGATACTTAAGGGATAAGAATTTGGTTTAACCCATTTAGTGACCCAGCCTCACAGAAAGATCTGGCAACAGTGAATGGAATTTAGAATGGCCATTGGAAGCATCTCTCTCCACACATGGGGTGGGAAGAGATACCAGGAAATTAGCCTCCCCCACAGCATCCATCAACCAAGGACTAACAGAAGTTGCGCGTAAATATTTCACCCCCTTGAAGCTTGGGTAGAATAACTCTGAGGGTCCTAGAGTTTCTCGTAGTATTGGGGTTATGGCCTATTTCCTCACAAAAGTGATTTGATGGATAAAGCGCCTATGGCTTTCTCTCTTTCCCTGTTTCATATGTCCTCCTCTCTTTCACTGGGTCCTGTATTACCTCCCAAATAAAATAGTACCACCTGAATCTCGTCACAGGGTTTATTTCTTAGGAAACCCAAATTAACAATACTATGTTTGACTGGTTATGAGACACAGACTTTCAAATTACATTCAACATTTCAGAAATCTTGATGAGGTTTACAGGTGATATTTCATAGCTTAATGGACGGCATTTGTTCTTCCTTAGAGATAAAAACAATGGTGCTTGTGTATAAGAAAGCCAAAATGTAAATAAGACCAAATAAAAGACAATAGGAAACAGGGAGGTAGATCTTTTGCAAAGGGACAAAGCAGTGGAGTGAGCGGAGAAAGAAGATAGGATGAATATTAGCATTTCGATTTTACAGACTAAAAGTTACCCAAAGATGTTCTTCCATGGGACTCTACAGCCTTAAAATATTTAGCACAACAATTTGTATACAAAGCTTATTAATGAAGGGAGTTGGAGCTGGGGATATAGCTCAGTGGAATAAGCGCCTGCCTAGCAAGCGCAGGGTCCTGAGTTCAATCCCCAGTACTGCCAAAAAAAAAAAAAAAAAATGAAGGGAGTTAGAGAATTTTCTTAGTTTTCTTTTGCTTTCAATTCAGCAGAATTAAAAATGTTAATAATGTCTGGACAAAAATGTTAAGCTATGACACCAAGTTTGTATTATAAGGATATGAGTGATCAAGTGCTCTCAAACACTGCTAGCAAAAGTGTATGTTGTTTCATCCTTTGGAAAGCACTTGACAATATATACGGTGAACCAAATTAAATTCAATGGTTAGGATCAGTGTTGACATTATGGGGAAATCTGATTTAGTTCTCATCCAATTCAGTTTGCAACCAAAATCATGGCAAGAATTAAGTTCATGAACCGAGGCGCCCCTGCAAAACCCAGGGGCATCACTTTCAGGACTATGCAGGAAAAGATCACCACCCCTATTCAGTAAAGTTGCTCACTGTAACATTACCCGTAAAATCAAGAATGTGGGAATTTTCAAACATTCACCAAGAAGGGAATGGAGACATATTTTTAAATGCAACATATTTTTATTTTTAATAAAGCAGTTTCCCAGGCCAGGCATGGTGTGCACATGTGTGGATGCCTAAGGCACTCTGGGTGGCTGAGGCAGGAGCATCACAAGTTTGAGCCTCACCTGGACAACTTACGACATAGCATGACCCTAACTCAAAATAAAACAAAAAGGGCTGGCAATGGGGCTCAGTCTGAAGGTTCTGAGTTTAGTCTTCAGTTCTACACACACACACACACACACACACACACACACATACACATACACGCATGCATGCACACACAGTGTACCAAAGTTAAAAGAAATAAATCCACTCAAATCAATCTTGATAGGTTCCCAAAACATAACATATGACAAAGAAAGACATAGCAGGATAAGGGGGGCAAGGCAATATTTAAACAAAACCTCACTGTATAAAAGGAAAAGGTCTATTACTCTTGAATGACATATGTATTTATTTTTTATTTATTTATTTTTTAATTTCAAAGTATAAAAAACAAAAAGATATTAACAAACAGACACAAAGTAGCATAAGAATAGTACAATAGAATTTGAGTTACAGATAAGGTGACAGGGAATCAACAATGGTTGCTGCATTACATATTGATAACTTCTAAGTGTATATTCAGGAAAATAGGTATAGACATGCAAAATTGATCAGACAATTAATCATCAACTATTCCTTACAATAAAGTGACCTAAGTCAGTAGTACAACCTCTTTTTATAGTGTGAAAGCAAAAAGAACTACATCAACTACAATAGAAAAAGAGGAAAAAATAAACAAAAAGCATTAACAAAGAGACACAAAATCGCTCAATAAACTTATAATCATAATTGAATTATAGAAAAAGCAACAGAAAACCAACAATACTTGTTGTATTTCATATTGATATCTTCAAAATGTATGCTCCAGAGAACACATATAAACATACAAGATTGATCAAATAATCAGTCATCAACTATTCCTTACCATTCAGTGACATAAGTCAATAGTAGAACCATGTTAGCCATCCTGCACATCTGTATATACATACATACTTACATACATACATACATACATAAATTTTTGCCTCATTCTTTTCTCCTTTCCCTTGTCCTATCTGTTCTTTACTTTTGAACAGATTTCCTTCATGTCTCTTAGTTTATGTTCCCACCCTCAGGTTCTTACACCAGTGACACAATATGTTGCCTGCACATGTACCTCTGATTTATTTCACTTATGAGTATGGTGTCTAATTGTGACCATTTGCCTACAAAGGCCCCAAATCTGTCCCTCTTTATAGCTGAATAATATTCCATTGTATAAAAATGCCACACTTTTTTAATCCAGTCTTCTGTGGATGGACATTTGGGTTGCTTCCACAATTGAGCTATTACAAATTGTGCTGCTATAAACATGGGTGCACATATATCAGAGTGATATGATGCTTTCAGATCTTCTGGGAAAATACCCAGAAGGGGAATAGCTGGTTTGAATGGAACCTCTAGACCTAGTTTGCTGAGGAATCTCCAAACTGCTCTTCACAGTGGTTGCACCAGTCTGCATTCCCACCAGCAGTGTAATAGAGTCCCTATTTCTCCACAGCCTCATCAGCATTTGTTATTGGATGATTTTTTCACACTGGCCATTCTCACTGGGGTGAGATGGAATCTCAGTGTTGTTTTTATTTGCATTTCTCGAATGACTAAGAATGTGGAACATTTTCTCATATATTTATTTCCCATTTGTATTTCTTTGTCTGAGAAGTGTGTATTCATCTCAGATGCCCATTTCTGGATTGGGTCTTTCAATTTGGATAGGTACATGTTTTTTAATTCTTTGTATGTTCTAGATAGAAGACCTTTGTCTGCGGGACAGCTTGCTAGGAGTTTTTCCCAATTTGTGGGTTTTCTTTTTACTTTGCTGGTGATTTCTTTAGATGTACAAAAACTTTTCAGTAGGATGAGGTCCCAGTTATTGATTCTTTGAAGTGTTTCCCTTGTAGTTTCATTTTTGTTCATGAACTCTCTGCCTACTCCTATGTCTTCAAGATTTTTACCTACTTTCTCTTCCAATAGATTTAGAGTTTCTGTTTTAATGTTGAGATCTGTGATCCATTTTGACCTGAGTTTGGTGCATGGTGATAGACTGGGGTCTATGTTCAGTTTTCGGCAAGAGGCAAGCCAGTTTTTCCAGCACCATTTATTAAACAGGTCATCCTTTTTCCAGTGAGTTTGGTTGGCCCCTTTGTCAAATATTAGGTTGCTGAGTGTGTTTTTCATTGTGGTTGCATCTTCCAGTCTGTTCCATTGATCCTCAGGTCTGTTTTTTAGCCAGTACCAGGTTGATTTTATAACAGTAGCTTTGTAGTATAATTTCAGGTCAGGGATTGTGATTCCACCAGACATGTCCTTGTTGCCCAGGATTGCTTTTGCTATTCTGGGTCTCTTCTGGTTCCAGATGAATTTAAGGCATATTTTCTCTAGATCTGTGAGGTATGCTAATGGTAGTTTAATGGGAATTGCATTGAATCTGTACAACAGTTTTGGTAGTATGGCCATTTTCACAATGTTGGTTCTTCCTAACCATGAGCATGGTATGTTTTTCCATTTATTGAAATCCTCTTCGATCTCTTTTTTCAGAGTACAGTAGTTTTCACTGAATAAATCTTTCACATTCTTTGTTAAATTGATTCCTAAGTATTTCAGTTTCTTGGATGCTATTGTAAAAGGTATGGTTTCATCAATTTCTCTCTCAGTCTGTTTGTTGTTCATGTATAGGAATGCTATTGATTTTTGGGTGTTGACTTTGTATCCGGCTACACTGCTGAATTTGTCAATTAATTCCAGGAGTTTTCTTGTGGAGTTTTTGGGGTCCTCCATGTATAGTATCATGTCATCTGCAAGTAGTGACAGTTTAACTCCTTCCTTTCCTATCCTTATTCCTTTTATTTCTCTCTCTTGTCTAATTGCTCTGGCTAATGCTTCCAGAACTATGTTGAACAGGAGTGGTGACAATGGACATCCTTGTCTTGTTCCTGACTTTAAAGTGAAAGTTTTCAGTTTATGTCTATTTAGTATGATGTTGGCTGTTGGTTTGTCATAGATGGCTTTGATCAGATTGAGGTAGAGGCCATCTATTCCTATTTTTTCTAAGGTTTTTAGCATGAATGCATGTTGGATTTTGTCGAAAGCCTTTTCTGCATCTATTGAGATGATCATGTGGTTTTTGTCTTTGGCTGTATTGATATGATGTATTACATTAATTGATTTGCGTATATTGAACCATCCCTACATTCCTGAAATAAATCCTACCTGGTCGTGGTGTATAATTTTCCTTATGATTCGCTGTATTCCATTTGCAAGTATTTTGTTGAGTATCTTTGCATCTATGTTCATTAGAGAGATTGGCCTATAGTTCTCTTCCTTGGATGGGTCCTTCTCTGGTTTTGATATCAGTATGATACTTGCCTCCTGAAATGTGTTAGGGAGAGTTGCTTCCTTTTCGATTTCATTGAAGAGTTTGAGGAGTGTTGGCGTTAGATCTTCTCTGAATGTTTTGTAGAATTCTGCTGTGAATCCATCAGGGCCTGGGCTTTTCTTAGTTGGTAAGTTTTTTATGACATCTTCAATCTCGTTAATTGATATTGGTTTGTTCAGGATTTCTGAGTCTTCCTGACTCAATTTTGGTAATTTGTACCTTTCCAGGAATCTGTCCATTTCTTCTGTATTTTCTATCCTATGGGAGTAAAGATTTTCAGAGTAGGTATTCATGATATCTTGGATTTCTGTGAGATCTGTGGTGATTTCATCCTCTTCATTCCTTATTGCATGAATTTGAGTTCTTTCCCTTCTTTTTTTGATAAGGTTGGCTAGGGGTTTATCAATTTTATTTATTCTTTCAAAGAACCAACTCTTTGATTCACTTATTTTTTGTAGAGTTTTCTTCATCTCAATTGCATTAATTTCTGCCCTGAGTTTTATAATCTCCTCCCTTCTTTGGGCTTTTGGTTTGGCTTATTGCTCTTTTTCTAATAGTTTGAGGTGTAGCATTAGGCTATTTATTTGCTCTTTCTGTTTTCTTTATATATGAGTTCTTTGCTATAAATTTCCCTCTGAGGACTGCTTTCATTGCATCCCACAGATTCTGATAGGTTGTACTTGAATTTTCATTTATTCGTAGGTATTTTTAAATTTCTTCTTTAACTTCTTGTGTGACCCATTGGTTATTCAGGAGGTTGTTGTCTAATTTCCAAGTGTTTATGCGGTTTTTGGAGTTCCCTTTGTCATTAATTTCCAGCTTCATTGCACTGTGGTCAGATAATATGCATGGGATAACTTCAATTCTTTTGCATTTGGGTAAATACGCTCTATGGGCTAGAATGTGGTCAATTTTAGAGAAAGACCCATGTGCAGCTGAGAAAAATGTGTATTCTGTTGTTGTGGGGAGGAACACTCTGTATACATCTACTAAGTCCATTTGTTCACACTTTTGGTTCAGGTCTGTTATTTCTTTGCTGAGTTTCTGTCCAGTTGACCTGTCTCTTTGCATCAGAGGGGTGTTTAGGTCCCCCATTAAAATAGTGTTATTAGTTAGTTGATTTTTCACGTTTGTTAAGACTTGAGTTGTAAAATTTGGTGCTCCATTGTTTGGCGCATAAATGTTTAGGATTGTTATCTCTTCCTCTTGCAGCTTTCCCCTAGCTAGTATGTAATGGCCTTTACCTCTTTTGATTGTTTTTGGTTTGAAGTTTACCTTCTCTGCAAGCATAATAGCTACCCCTGCTTTTTTCTGGGGACCTGTTGCATGGAGAATTGTTTTCCATCCTTGAACTTTCAGCCTGTGGATTTCCTTTTGAGTAAAATGTGTTTCCTGTATGCAGCATATCGTTGGATAGTGTTCCTTAATCCATTCTGCCAATCTTTTCCT
Organism: Dinomys branickii; assembly: GCA_004027595.1. Classification (NCBI taxonomy): domain Eukaryota; kingdom Metazoa; phylum Chordata; class Mammalia; order Rodentia; family Dinomyidae; genus Dinomys; species Dinomys branickii. Next base: position 83,941 of record PVLD010005407.1, on the reverse strand, counting down.
TTTGACTGGTGCATTGAGGCCATTTACATTAATGGATATAATGGTTATATGTTGGCTTATTCTACTCATGTTATTTACTTGTTGTTTTCCTACTTTTGCTATCTGTTTACTTACTTGTTCTATTTGAGGGTTTCTTTGTATTGTTGTTCTTGAGATTGTGGTCATTCTTTTCTCTGTCTAGAATATCTTTTAATGCTTCTTGCAATGCTTGTTTGGCATTCATTAAGTTCTTCAGTTGTTCTTTGTCGTGGTGATATTTTAATTCTCCATTGAATTTGAAGGATAGTTTTTCAGGATACATCAGTCTTGGTTGGAAGCTGTTTTGTCTCAGAATCTGTAATACCTCACTCCAAGCTCTTCTTCTTCTTTTTTTTTTTTTTTTTTTTTGGCGGTACTGGGGATTGAATTCAGGACCCTGAGCTTGCTAGGCAGGCGCTTATTCCACTGAGCTATATCCCCAGCCCTCTTCTTAATTTCATGGTTTCCGTTGAGAAGTCTGCTGTGATTCTGATGGGCTTTCCTTTATAGGTGATCTGTTTCTTTTCTCTAGCAGCTTTTAATGTTGTGTTCTTTTGCTGGATGTCTGGGATCTTGACTATTATAGGTCTGTGTGTGGTTTTCTTTGGGTTTTTTGGCTCGTTGGGGTTCTATATGCCTCAATTAACTGTACTTCAGTATCTTTTACTTTGTTTGGGAAATTTTCTGCTATTATTTCAGTAAATATTCTTTTTATATCATTTGTGTTGTCTCCTGCTGTTTCACTCACTCCTATTTCTCGAATATTATTTCATTTTGCCTCATCTTGCAGCTGTTGGATTGATTTTTCTTGGGTCTTTGATGATTTTATGAGATCCTTCCTTTGACGGTCATAAGCTGCCATGCTGTCTTCAAGGTCTGAAATTCTATCTTCAGTTTCATTTAAGTGGTTTTGCAAGCTTTCAGTGGAAGTTTTCAATTCCTGGCAATCTCTTTGGACCTGTTTCATTCATGGTAATTCATTTCTAATTTGCTCTTGTAACGTTTCCATTTGTTTCCTATTTTCTTCTAATCTTTTATCTATTTCTTCTCTATGTGTACGGAACATTTCTTCCATTATAGTTTTCAGTTCATTTTTTGTCTGAGAGATTATTGCAGGTATGTGGCTTATTTCTGCTTTAAGCTCTTCTATGGCCTGATGGAGTTGTTACTTTATTTGAGATGCAATCGTTTCTGAACTGGCAGGTATGTGGCTTCCTAGTTCCCCTGTATCCCCACATCCAGGATTTTTTCTGGGTGGGGTTGAGTTCTGAGACTGCGTTTTGTTCTTCTGTCTTCCCATTTTTGGGTATCAGATTCAAAATATTGAGCAATAAATTACCCAGGCAGTTCACCAGACAAAGGTCTGTTGCAAAGGCTGCTCCAGTGACTCCTTCTCTTCAGGAGAATGTCCCTTAAGCTTTCTGCTGAGAGTTCTGCTCAGTAGGCTGCTCATATGCTGCTTTGTGGACCATCCTACTCCCTACCAAGAGACCTGGCTGGGGCGCATAAACAGCTCATCGCCTTGGGGACCATGCATGCAGGGGGCCACTTAGGTGTTCCTCCCTTGGGTGGAGCTCCTCCCCCACTCAAAAATCCGGTCGGGGCACCCAGCCAGCTCTCCTGTCCCAGGGTCCGTGCAGTCAGTAGGGCCGCTCTGATGTCCCTTGCTGGGTGGAGCTTCTCCCTGACTCAGAAATCCCGCTGGGGTGCCCAAACAACTCACCCGTCCCTGGGATCATGCAGGCAGGAAGGCCGCTCAGGTGTATCTCCCTGGGTCGAGTTTCTTCCCGACTAAGAAATCTGGCTGCGGTGCACACTCAGCTTCCCCATTCCGGAATCCATGACAGCAGGAGATCCCCAAAGTGCTAATATTTCGTGCCTCGCCCGTGATGCGCTGCTCCCCAGTGCTTCTCCGCCTCCTCAGAGTTCTCGCAGGAGCCGCCGACCACAGCTGCCGCAGTGCCCACACGCTCAGGCCGAGGAGGGCGCCAGTTGTGAGGGCGGGGATCTGAGCGGGACCCCGATCCGCAGCCCAGATTAGTGCAGTCTGCCTGAGGAGCATGGTCTCCAAGTCTGCCCCGCTCCGCAGCTGCCTGCGAGCCACCCGGGTCGGGAGATGGGAGGGTCCATCCCACTGTGAGCGCCCTCGAGGGTACGTGGACTGGGCTGAGCCACCACCCACGTGCCGCGCCGAGCACCTTGGAAGCCCAGCTCTCAGGGCCTGCCCACTCCTCGCCGTGGCACATCGAGCCGACCTGCTAATGCTCAGGCAGTGCAGAGCAACATGTTCAGTTGGAATTTCGCAGCTGTGGACCTGGCATCCACGTGCAAGAGGTCTGTCTCTGGGAGGATTTCCCTCTGCCGCTCACCTGGTTGCCATCTTCCCGGAAGTCCCAACATATGTATTTAAATATGTTTTAAGAAATAGACTTGGAGCCTCTAAGCTAATGCCATGACATTGGCTGCCTCAGGAGAGGTGAGGCACATCAAAGGGGTCATTAGGGTGACCTTTTGCGGTTTCTCCTTTCCTATCTGAGAATCTCTTCAGATATAGTTCTCATACAGACACACACATGCACACAAGTAAGATCTGGATGCAAATATGAAAACAAGTTAGTGAACTGTAATTCTATCTGGAAGAAAGGGGTATTTGTTATTTATTTGTTGTATAGCTCTCAATTTTCCTAAGTTTCTTAAAATAATGAAAAATTAATAAAGTTTTCTAATGCTTTCCTAACTAAAATATCCCACTATGTTTTCCACAGTCATGGATATCTTTGAAGTAGCAGAATTGTTATATTATGCATGAAATGTAATAAACACTTAGGTTGCTAACATATATGCTGCTGCTAATGGCTTTGTGAAATACAAAATTCATGTGCTATGAACACCTACTTTACATTCTCTAGCCCTGAACTACAACCCACTAAAATGTATTAATGTCACTGGAGGTGTTCCCACTGGGAACTTTAAGTAGCTAACCTTTGTGTTAAGATAACAGGTTGCACTAAATTTAAAGTTAACATTATTTGTAGTAACTACCTATTATGACAAAGTAGATGAAAATCAGCCAAATGTTTCATCACGCATCCACTTAACTATTTTGATCACCAATATGTGCACTCTCCTAGGCTCTCGGGATGCAGTGGTAGAAACAGTTCTGCCCCACAGAGCTGATGCCCCATATGGTGGGACAACAGAAAATTAGCTAAGAAGCAAACAAACACCTAAAACATCAAGTGGTAATGAGAACTGTGAGGTAAGAAGGAGGTACAAAAATCTTAAGTGTGTGCATGAGGCAGAGAGCACAAATTGCCCCCCAAGACCCATTGTCCTCACCCTTCTTTTAATGCAGAATCTCTGGGTTAATCGACCAAACTCAGCCACTACCTACAGTTTCCATTTCCCAGCCTCTCTGTGGCTAGCTGCATTTAGAGGCTAGGTCTTGGGTAATGGAATTCAGAGCTTACACTGCATTCCATGTCACCTCCCCAGAGCCCAAACCACTTGCCTTGGGCTTCTCCTCCCTGCTGTCTGAGAAGTGACAGCAAACACAGAGACCTGGGATCCACCTGATGTCAGATATGCTCACCTCTGTAGTATTCAGTGAGGAAGAAGTCAGCATATGTTAGTTTTCAGACACTCATACCTCTTTGATATAGTTGGCTGTCCTGTCCCTTAACTGAGGCAGCAGAGGTGAGTATTTGAAGACTGGAGCATCAGGGCAGGCTTCTCTGAGAAGGTTGGCATGGAGCGGAGATAAATGAAGAGAATGGGAAGAACCACGCAAAAAGCAAGGAAGAAAGCATTTCAGACTAAGGGGGCAGCAGTACTAGGTTTGGAGGCTGAGATGAGCACAGCAGATTAGAGGAACATTAGAGAAGCCACCAGGACTGGCCAGGAGTCATTAAAGGAACAAATGGAGAAGCAGAAGTAGACAAAAGTAGGTTATGCAAAGCTTTGGGGACTCTGTGAGGATGCAGATTTTGCTGTATTACGGATTTCTAGTACAGAGTTCTGCACAACAGAGTAATGATATCTGGTATAAAAATGTGGCTGCTTATTTTACCCAGTTGTTTGGATAGCTAGAGCGAAAGGAGAGAACCAGTTGGGAAATATGGTGTACAGTTCAAGGGTAAAACTATGGTGTTCTAAAGTAGAACAACAAATGTAAGTATGGTGTAGGAAGGTTTTTTTTAACACTAAACCACAGAAATTAAGGATGAGTCCAAGGTTTTTAAACAATAGCCAGTCGTTTCTGGCATAGCTCAGCACATGGGGAGCAATCTGGATGTTAGCACTGGCTCCCTCAGCCAGGAGTCCTCTAGGGGAACAGCCCACTCGGCCACATGTGGTAGCTCTAACGAAGTCCTCCATGATTACCGAGTTGGGGAAGGCATAGACGGGGAGGTGGGGTGTTGCAGTTCATAGCTCTATTTTGGATTTGTTAAGTGCAGGCTAATAGTTAATGAAATGGCAACACTGAGTAGGCAGTGGGATTATGTATGTCTGAAGTTCTAAAGAAAGGTCAAGGCTGGGAGCACAAATTTAGGAGTCAGGAGCATATCAGTGGTGCTGAAGGCGAGGGAATTGCCATCAAAGAAGACCAACACAGGAGAAAGCGCAGATAACAAAACAGGTGCAGAGCTTTCCTTTGAACGTTGACTTGGCGTGTACTCAGCTATGCGGTGCAGATGGAAGAGAGAGGGCAAGGTGCTAGGCAAGCTGAATCTAGGCAGGGGGTCGGGGACGCACCTCTCAAGTCTTCGGACATGGTGTTCATCTATGGCACCACTCCAGGGCTAGGTGCTGCTTGTGATTAACGCTCCTGTAGGGAAAGGAAGTTCCAGGAGTTTCTGCTTGGTCTTTTTTTTTTTTTTTTAACCATAATTACCCTTGTTCTATGAAACAGAGAACTAAAGTGGGGACTCTGCCGGTTCCTAAATATGTCTATTCAATCCTACAGGCAGGAGCTGAGGAAATAATCACAGCATGGATCACACAGTCAGTCCAAATTGCAGCAGGCAACCAGAAGGCTTTACTCTGACATGGACTAACCTGTAGAAGCCAAGCTACTCAGAGCCATCCTGGGTGTCCCCAAGAGCTGTCGCATAGAGCTGAGTGGTTTGTACCTTTGAGGGCGCTCCTAGCTAAGGGAGCTGAGGGGGACTGATACTCAGCCCATGTTCTACCTGCTGAGCAGGAGAAGAAACTATTGCACTGTTCTGTATGATGCTGTTATGTTGACAAAAATAGAAACGGATCAACCAATACTTGAAAATCGTTAAAGCTTTTAAAACCTAATGTGAACTGCTATAGACTTTAAAACTTGTTAAGAGAGGCATGCAAATTTGATTGTTGCTCATTTTGACAGATGGACTATTTGGCAAGTTATCTTCTACAAAATAATTTTGAATTGTGTATCACATATTACTCATACTCACCATCTTGCCTTGGTGGGGACTGGTATGGTAGAAAGGACACCGAGATTAGAAACAGACCTGAGTCCTAACCACTGTGTCACATGTCACCTGAGTGATTATGTCCCAATCCCCAGCATTCAATTCTGTACCTGTAAAACAAAGGTAAGGGTAATTCCTACCTAGTGGATCTGCTATAAGAACTCATACTCATGTATCCTGAGGGCTTATTCAGTACTTAATGCACATTGAGTACATAATAAGCAGTTGAAAGAGCACACGTACAGAAACAAGCAGTAGTATTTTAACCACATGCAAAGAAATATCCATGGGCTTTTAAAACTTTAATTCCATAATATCCTCATAGTACCCTGTGAGCAGAGTACTATGCCCTTTTATGCAGACCGACAGACAAGGATGCAGAGAGGTCATTTGGAAAAGGCCTCACATAGCAAGAACATGGCAGAGTCAAGATTTGAACACAGGTCCTCTGACTCTGGAGAGCCCACGATCAGGGCTCCACTACCAAAATACTACATCTCCCCAAATCTTCCCCAGCACTCATGCTGGACTCCTAGTGGCCCCAAAATAATGAGCATGAAGTGGGGTTTTCATGTATATATAAATATATAGTTTATATATAAACTATATATATAGTTTATACATATAGTTTATATGTATATTTATATGTATATAAAAACCCCACTTCATGCTCATTTTATATATGTGTGTGTGTGTATGTGTGTGTGTGTGTGTGTGTGTGTGTGTGTGTGTGTATGGATGTGATTTGTTATATAAGAATTATGCCCTTTCCTTGGTTTTGAGGAAGATTCCCTTTCTCTTTGCATGTTCTCTACCAATACCATTTTCTTCCTCTGAAAAAGTCTAGCAGTGAAAACTGCCCCTGGGTACAGTGTTGCTGTGCTCATTACCTGAGTTTCACCTACAGATGTTTCAGTGCAGTGCCTAAAGCATGAGACTCAATAATGGTTTTGTCAACAACTGTTATCTATTGATGTGACTATTCATTTTTTAATCTCGCCTTGAGTATTTCTGCCTTTTCTAAGTCTTCCCTGACTCCATACTAACACCTACCTCTAGATTAAAATTAATTTTCCAGTTCATCTCTCAGTGTTCATTTGGATTATTGTGACAGTTTGGGTACCATTACTAATGCTGCAGTGAACATAGGAATGCAGATATTTTTTGAGAACCTGACATAAATTGTTCAATATATACCCAGAAGGATTTTCTAAATCATAGTAATTCTATTTTTAATTGTTTGAGGAACCAAAACACTGTTTTCCATAACTGTAGCACCATTTTATATTGCTACCAGTAGTGCACAGGGGTCTGATCTCTCTATGAACTCTCTAATACTTATCATCTTTGTAACAATAGCTAGGCTGACAGTCATGAAGTAATATCTCATTGTAGTTTTGAGTTGTCTTTCCCTGATGACTAGCAGTACTGAACATCTTTTCATATCTGTTGGTCTATTGTAATATCCAACCTTAAGAAACAAGCAAACCATACTATTTCACAACATACAGTAGTTGGATATTGAGTGATTTTTCTTATGTAAGTGTGGCTTCCATCTGGAATGACCCCCAAAGGCAGTATCCTAGGAGCTGTTGTCAACCAATGGTCTTTTGGAATGTGATTGGTTCAAGAGGACTCTAAATTCATCAGTAGATTTATCACTGAGAGAGTCATAATTTGAAGACATTGTTGAGGATGATGGAAAGGTGGGAATTGGGGCCTAATTGGGACTAGACTATGTCCTACCCCCAGTCCCCTCCTCTCAGGCCTCTTTCTCTCTCCTCACTTCCTGGCTGCCACAAAGTGAGCATCTTTCCTCCACCACCCCTTCCACCGTGAAGTTCCACCTCACCACAGGCCCAGAAACAACAGTGCCAGGTGACCATGGCCTGGACCCTCTAAAGCCATCAACCAAAATAAACCTTTCCTCTTTCAGGCTGATTTCTCAAGTATTTTGTCACAGCAATGGACAGCTAATCCAATGAGATATCTAAAATCACCAAATATACAGAAATAGATTTTTAAAATTAGGAGTTTCTAGGAGATGGGTAGAGGAGCTTCTAGGGTGTTGTATCCATTGGGTATAAAGTCACAGCTACATGAGACGAGTGAGTTGCACTGATCTGCTGCACAACGTAGTCTACAGTCAACAATAGGGTACTGTGCCTCACACATTTGTTAAGGAGTTAAAACAAATATCAACAAACTCATGGACATAAATAGCTACCATCTATGATCTTGACCATAGCATAAGGGTGACACATGTCCATATTCAGCAAATTGTATACATTCATATTAAACCTCAGTAAAGCTGAATTGAAAATAAGCTTCTCCTTTTCCTTCTTGTGCAGCAGTTGGTTTATACTAGCTGCCCATTGCCTTATCCTCGATTCACCATTGCATGTATATGCTTCCCACTAGATTCCTACTGAACACTTTATTTACCCCCCACAAAGTATTTAGCATGCGTTGGTTAAATACATGGAGATCATATTCTCTTCTTTTCCTTCTGCCAGCCCATCACCCTCATTCTATTCCCAAGACCTCCTGAAGAGTATATTTCATTCAAAACAAAAACTTCCTCTTAAGAACAGGAGAATTCTGTTAAATATACAGTAGTATTAATAACTTCTATTCAATGTAACTTTACAGTTATAAGGCTCTGTCAACTCCATTATCCATTTCATATTCATTTAGGCCAGGTATAAATATGCCTCCATGTGCCCTGGGTACAAAGAAGAGCCAGTATCTGTGGTTGTTGAGGGTCTGATACAAAACCCAGGCCCTTCTGCTGCCAACCTAAACCAACTGGGAAAAAAAGACAGAGGTGTCAAGTGAGGGCTGGGGCACTAACATTACTGTGACAGCTCCTGGGGAACTCAGCTTGAGTCTGACATCAGAATGAGGCTTCCTCTTAGGTCACCTCCTGCTTCTTTGCTGAGGACAGACCTTGTGGGCTGGCTGAGGAGAGCCCATGGAACACACACTTAGCTTCAAGGGGAAAGGCATTTGCCTTATACTCAAACCACAGTTGATAACATTATTTAATTAAATTTATTGGTACATGTCAGATACACATAATGATCATATTCATCATAGAGAATTTGTACCTGTATGTGATATATTTTAATTCCTCTTTTGTCCCAATCCCCTCTCCTCCTTTCAACCCCTCTTCCCCTATTTACAAAGCTTTGTTTCCACTTTATTGGTTTTTTCCTTTCCTCTTCCCCCATCTTAGTTCCCCTTTCCTTTTAAACAAGTTCTTCTCATTTCACAGTATCTGTCGTACATTTTGGTTCTCATGTACACTTTCAGTTTCTTACACCAGGGAGACAATGTGATGTTTAAACATGTGAGTCTGGTTTATATCACTTAAGAGTATGGTCTCAAATTATAACCATTTACATATGAAAGTCTCAAGTTTATCCTTTTTATGGCAGAATAGTACTCCACTGTATAAAAATGCCACATCTTTTTTATCTACTCCTCAATTGATGGGTGTTTGGGCTATTTCCAAGATCTAGCTATTACAAACTGTGCCGCTATAAGCATGGGTGCACATATGATGTTTTTAATTCTTCTGGGAAGATATCCAGAGGGGAATAGCTGGGAACCTCAAATGGAACCTCAAATCCTACATTTTGGAGAATCTCCACAGATTTCCACACTGGTTGCCCTAGTTTATATTCCCACCAACAATGGAAAAGGGTTCTCTTTTCCCCACAGCCCCTCCAACATTTGTAATTGGTTGATTTCTTGATGATAGCCATTCTTTCTAGGATGAGATGGAATCTCAGTGGTGTTTTGATGTGCATCTCTCAAATGATCAGTGAGGTTGCGCATTTGTTCATATATTTATTTGCCAGTGGTATTTCTTCTTCTGAGAAGTGTGTATTCATCTCAGATGTCCATTTTTGGATCAGGTCTTTAAATTCAGTGGGGTCTGATTTATTTTAATTCTTTATATGTTTTAGACATAAGTCCTTTCTGAAGGACAACTCTACCCAATCAAGACACTTTTCCGTATCTTTCTCCTAAGAAATGGCATGGAAGCCCCATGGGAATATAAAAAATAGGATTCTCTAAAACATACCCTCAGGGACCATTCAGTTTAATGGGAATTATGTATCCCCTGTGCAAGGGGAAAATGTGTAAAATGTTTGACAATTTCTGTACTTAAGGCTAATGAGAAATGGTTAGTTGAAGAAAAGGAACAGTTTGCTTTAGAAGTGGTCAAGCAAATGCATTTGAGTCTATTTTCCATTCATCGTTCATTTTTCTCATATTTACTGAGCATTTAAGACGTTCGGGCCCTGCGGGTCCCCAAGTCCTCACCCAAACCTTATGAAGTGGATGGGATTATCACTGCTGTTCAGCAGGAGAAGTAACAAGCAGAGAAAGTGAAGTGACTTATCTGAAGTCACAATGGGTGTCAGGAAGCTAATGTCCATCTTAGAACTTGCCACTTCCTAGATCCATGACTTGGAGCAAATCCCTTATCCCTTTAAGTCCCAGTGTTCTCTTTTGTAAAATGTGAACTATGATGCCAGACCCGCATGACTTCTGGGTAATTCATACCCTACCAATTTTAGAAGGTTGTCATGGAGATGGAAAGGAGTAGTCCACATGAAAGTTTATTTGGAAATTGAAAGCCTGTATCAGTGCGAGGGGTCGCTGAGGTCATCCCTGCAGAGCCCGGTGCGAACACTGCTGGCTTCTGCCCTGCATTCATCCTCTTCCCTTTATTATAGTAACAGATCATTCCATCTTTTCAGAAGACCGGGTCCCTGTTCAGAGATACAAATTTCCTCTCCGTATGATGGAGCTACCTCCAGGCAAGGCCATCATGAAATGAAAATATTGTAAGTCAGAAAAGCACTTAGTAAGCCTAACTGACACAAGGCCCAGCGTTGCATAACACAGCACACTGCAGAATCAGTTGTTCACCCTGTGACAGTGTGGCTGGCTGCAAACCACAGTTCTCGATTTCTGCTCAGCTTCATGAGGAAGCACCAGCCTGGACAGTCCAACATTCAAAATTTTCTAAGTGCAGTTTTCTACTAAATTTGTGGTGCTTTCACACCATCCTAAAATCAGAAAATCATAGGCTGAGCCCTGGTAAGCAGAGGACATCTGTACTCAAGAGTCTGGATTCCTGTACAGCCATTGACAGTCATGTGACTAATTTTAGCCAATTGGACAGAAACAAAAGTCCATTAAAGGGAGATCCCCCTAAAGCTGTTGCTTCTCTGATAGAAAGAAACACCACTGCCCTCTGGTATTTATCCTTCACCCTTCTTCTTCCTACCTAGAGTGCAGACTTGACACTTAAGAAATAGGGAAGCTATCGTGTAGCAGAAAAGACAAAGGTCATGTGTTTACAGTGTCAAAGCAAGAAGTTAGAGGGAGCCACGGTCCTTGACCATCTGTCCCAGATCTAGCTCAAACTCTTCTGCCTGCGTGTTAATACATATTCTAAATAAATAAATAAACAAATGTCAACTCGTTAAGCCAGTGTGTTCATATTCCTATTAGAGTAAGCTAACAACAGAGTTAACAATTGGTATTCATCATGGGAATGAGAAAAATGAACCCATGCATTCTCTAACCCTTTGCTACAATACTTTACCCTCAGAGTCACTAAGGAGTGTGATATGGTTTACAGAGAAGAAAGAGGCAGTCACTTTTGAGGTAACCTCTATCTGGAAAGGCCGAAGTATGGATTCCGTAACTGTTCCTTCCTAGCTGTGCAATCTTAAACTGAATTTGAACTGTAAAGTAAGGCCAGCAATGTCCTTGTCACCATGAGTTTTGAATGAAAAGGGCATGCTGCATCTTAAGCACTCTGCAGATGCTGGTGGGTTTTGGTGGAGGCCGAAGAGATTCCAACAGTAACTCACAGGTCAGATCCAGGCTGGGGGGCACCATTCTCTAAGGAAGCCATGTGCTTTCTGAAAGTGTGGCCCAATCTTGTTTTGCAGCTACACAACAGGCAATGAGAACTTTTTATTAAGACATCAGGTTAGCATAGCATTCACATGAGTGGCAACCACTTCAGAGGCTGCTGGCATGAGATGGGTCTACAGCCTGGCTTTGCAGCTTTCCACATACAGCTGTATGAACTGAGGCAGATTTGTACATCACTCAGAGGCTCAGTCTCCTCTTCATCTGGCTACTTAGCTCACAGAGGTTGTCTAGAGGCTCAGGTGAGATAACAGATGTGAGCATGCTTAATGTGTGCAGATCCATCATTACTGACAGTTGTCTTCTCTAGTCAGTCTGGCAGATCAGTAAGCCCAGTGCTGGTGGGGGGAGGAAAAGAGGTAGGACAAGAAAAGACTTGGTTATAGCTATAGCTATAAATTAAATTCCAAAGATACAGAATTACTGATCTCCAAACAACCATGGGGAGATTGTTTAGGTCAGTGCCAGCCCTGAAACAGCCCTGGTCTGTGAAATTGTGAATGGGTAACTGCCTGCCTGCCAGGCAGCAGCATTATGAAGGATGGAGGCGGGATCAAGAAGAGAGGTTTAAAGCCCAGCACAGAGCCCCGGTTTCCCTCCACTTCCCCAAGGGTGCCAGCAGGGCTGAAAATATCCTTCATCTCGAACACAGCTTGATATATTTTGGGCTGAGGAGGGGCTGGGGGAAGGAAGAGCTGAGCTGAGAGCTATTTAGTGGTAATAAAAGGCTTCTGGAAGGCACATAGCTTCTCCTGGGGCAGAGTGGGGCTCTGCTAAGGAAGGAAACATGTACACTTGCCACCCATCCTCACTTGCTGTCCAGCAGCTGCCTGCCCCTGCAAGCCTCTAGCTGCCCCTGCACAGGCCGCAGCCTCCTGGGGGATTTATTACCAGGATCAACTCTGTCCTATCCTTAGGCAGCACACTGACCTCACTTGGGTTTAAATGTAGAAGCTCTAAAAGGGAGGGAGTGGGAGCAGGGAGGCTGAGACCTGCTGGGGGCAGCAATGGCTACTACCACCAACTTGAGTTTGCAAACTGAGGCGCCGCTAAGAGGAGCACAGCAGGAAGGGCACGGTGCTGGAGGCGAGGTGCTGGAATCAGGTCTTCATGTTCACTATCTCTAAGAATGAGCAGGTCATTCAGCCTCATGTTCCTTGCTATCCTCCAGCTCTCTGTGGGTCATGGAAAAGCACTAATAACAGCTCAAATGTGTAATTAGTGTAGCTAACACTGAATAACACTGAGTAATATGTGCCAGCCTCTGTCTTCAGCCTTCACGTGTGGAATTCCATCACATCCTCCCAGTAACTGTGTGAGGGAGGCATTCTATTGTCCCTACCTGACAAAGACATTGAGGCTTATAGAGGTGCAATAACTCTTCCAGGGCCACACAGATAGTAAAAGTAATGTACAACAAAAAGCGCTGGGCACACAGGGCAAGGCTTTTAGTGATAAGGGTACCTAAGTTAACACAGCAGCTCCTCTTCCCCTCCTGCCCTGAGGATACATCTGCATCTCACCGAGACACTGAAAGGAGGCAACATCAGTCCTATTGTACAAACAAATGTGTTCACAGGGAAACAAAATCCACTCCAATATTTCAAGCAGACGGCATTTAACTCAGAGACTTCATGACTCAAGGGATGAGGAGCTGAAGTAGTGATCAGGTGGTAACAGTGGGAAGCTGCTAGCATTTCTGGGCATCTGGCTGGGGCAGGATCGGTGTAGGGAGCTGCTGGCCACAGGAAGAGACCACACAGAGTCCAACGGTGAAGCAGAGGCTGCGAGATTACAAGAGGCAGACAGCCTGGTTTCCTCCCTTCCCCTCCTCCAGTCTTCTATGAATGTCGTGCATTGACCAAGCCTATGAAGCCAACTGGGATGGGAGCACAAGGTGCACAGTTTCCCAAAGTATGAAGCAGCGCCCAAGTGAGGTAAGAACAAACAGAAAAATCACAGCCACAGAGAAGAAAACAAGGCCTTCTTCAAGACCACAGAGCTAAGGAGAGCAGAGGCAGGGTTTGAATTCAAGCCTCCTTTATGCCACTTCCAAGCCCTCTAATTTGCCCAACAAATGATTCTCTCAGCTCTTTATTCCAGTTATTATACCCTACCTTCTAGAACTTTTCCAACATTTTCCGACCTCAGACTCCTAATCTTTACTTTTTTCTGCATTTAACCTTATGAGATGTCTTCCTATGACCTCAGGACGATGCGACCTAAGCCCCTTCGCCATCTGTCCTTTGACCTTTCCTATGCTCACTCCTAGTGCTTTCTCCCAGTTGAGAGAAAATGCCTGTCCACCTCATGTGAGCCAGGCCTTATTCAGGAAAGCTGAAACACTGGATGTTCTGGATTAAAGTATTTGTTGCAGGTGTTCAGTTTCTATAGCCATGGTAGGAACTTAGGAAGCAAGCACAAATTTTCTTTTCCAATCTTCAAATTAACAGATTGAATAAAAGTCACCAATGAGCCCTCCTAAAACGTTGGGATGGGTGGGCAAGTCGGAGTTCCCCCAGAACATACATGTGGCTGGCACATCTGACTGCAGGGAGTGGGTCTGCAAAAGACAACTGGCAACAGTTTAGCAACTACTGCTGCTTTGTCCACTTGTGCTCTGGGATTCATGCTAGTTAGCAGGGTGGGCAGCCAGGAAGAAGAAGGTTAAGAGCAGTGAAGATAAGCTGGCATTTTCTGGCATCTCTACATCTAACTTTCTCTACAAAGAGTGAAGATGAGGGAGGCCACTGCACCGCCGCGGGTGTCTCTGGTCACATGAAGCCACACAAACCTTCAGACCTGTGCACATTTCTCTTTTGGCCCACTCTCTCTTGCCATCACTGAAGAGTGAAACATTGTCCCATCTCAACCATTTACCGCGTTCCTGCCCCAGCTGATCATACCCTCGGGAAAGCTCCTTTTTGCCACCTACAGGTCTTTCTTCTAAATCATCCTCCCTTCCTCTCCTTTCACTGGTTCTTCCCCATATAGCCAGGACCATGCCTCAGTCTCTCCCATATTATAAAAAGAAAATTTCCCTGCACAGCTACTACCCTCCAAAGCTGCCAACTCTGGTTCTTTCCCCATTTCCACCAAAATTTGGGGGGAATGGACTATATTCGGGTGCTTCTCAAATGAGGCAACCTGTTCCCTTGCTGCTTAGCCCCCAGCCCTGCACTTCCTGCCCACCTTTCCATTGAAGCATTTGCTTGGTGGCTATTTTCTGCTCTTGACACTGACATTTGGTCAGCTTTTCATCACTGTCCAGAAAATACCTGAGATAATCAACCTATACAGAGGAAAGGTTCACCTTAGCCAATGGTTTCAGAGCTTCTGGTCCATGCTGGACTCGCCTACAGGGCCTGAGGTGAGGCAGAAAATCACACCAGGGAACATGCGATAGGGTGAATTAGCTCTTCTCATGGCAACCGGGAAGCCCAGGGTGGCTTGTCCCCTTAAAGGGCACACCCCCAGTGGCCTCACCGACTTCCACAGGTGCCACCTACCAAAAGTTTCATTACTTCCCATCTGCTCCATAGGCTGAGGACCAGGCTTGGACACGGGCACCTTTAGGGGACACCAGATCCAAACCCTAAAACACTTCTAATGACTCCTGTCTCGGACCTCACTAGTTCTTGGGCTTCTACATCTTGTATCCTCCCCTGCCTTTCCTCCTCACCCTACACAGTTTTACCTCCAGAAGCTGCTCTTCCTCTGCCATCCCTGACAGGGCCTAGATTGCCCCAGATCCCAGCAGTGCCATCTCATTGCAATATACGCCCTGGCTCAGGAAGGTCATCCGGGAGCAGCACTTCTGATGACAGCTACATAGGAATCACTCTCAAACCCTTAGTGCCAGTGCAGGCTGCTGCCCTGAGCGCCAGTTACTTCTAGCTAGCAGCTACGGGTAATAGAAATGATGCCCAAAGAGGACTATTCCGGGGTGAGCGGAGATGGGATGAATAAACACCAAACAATGACAATCTGTTGATGGTTTTCAAGTCCTTATTAAGTTCTAGACATCATGCCGAGAGTTTTACATGCCTTATCACTTTGAACTCTCATTAACTGTACAAAGTGCTATATTTTTAGCACCATTCTACAAATGAGAAAACTGAGGCTCAGAGAGATGATAAACAAACTGTATGTCTGCCCGTGATGAAGTAAATGGCACTGGACTTTCCTGGAGAAGCCAAGCCACAGCCTGAAAGAAAGTATTCACAAAATGTGCCCATCAAAAGGACTTATATTAAAAATATGAAGAGATGCATGATCTCACTTATATGCACAGTACTAAAAAGTGGTACTCACAGAAGTAAATGTCAGGGGTTGGGGAGAAGAAGAGAAGAGAGAAGGGGAAATGGTCATCCGGGGCTATAAAGCTTCTGCCACACAGAAGGAATTAAATTTGGTGATCTAGTGCACAGAATGGTAACTATAAAAAAGAATAATGCATTATGTATTTTAAAATTGCTAGAAAGGGTTTTCACCATCACATACAAAAAAGTTAAGTGTGTGTGGTGATGGATTTTGTGAATTAGCTTAGTTATTCCTCAGTGTACACATACGTGAACGCTTAACACCATAGCGTGCACACACACACACACACACACATATAAGCATATATAAGATATGTCATTTTTCAGTTAAAAAGAAAAAATTTAAACTAGGCTTGGTGGTCCTTGCCTCTAGCGCCAGCATTCTAGGAATGTGAGCAGGAGGGTTATAAGTTCAAACCCAGCCTGGACAACATAGTGACTTATTGAGACCTTGTCTCAAAATAAAAAGGGCTGGGAGGTAGCTCAGTGCAAAGGCTTGGGTTCAATCTGCAGTAGTACCCCCCAACAGAAAACAAAAAAACAAGGAAAATATGAAGAAGAGTACTTGGAAATCAGTAATACAAATGCAACCAATCTAATAAAAATCTACAAAAATTTGATACTTGATCAAAGAAGAGATGCTCGCAATCTTAGTGGTTAGAGGAATGCAAATGAAAGCTACAGTGAGATACCAGTGCACACTAGCAGAGTCATAAATAAAAAGACTAATAATACCCAGTGTTGGCAGAGCTATGAAGCAAAGTGAGCCCCACAATTTGCTGGTGCTAATGGAGCTGTACAAACCTCAGAAATGACTTTTCAGCTTTTTTTGAGGTTAAACACACACTTCTGATGTGACCTAGAGACCCTAGCTCTGCGTATCACTCAAGAGAAATGGAACTGTGTGGAAATAACACAAGAGCTGCTCCTGGGTATTCACAGCTTTATTCACAATCACCAGTGATCTGATAGCTAAACAAACTGCAGTGTGTCTACACAAAGGGGAAAGTGAACTTTTAATTAAATGTTGCTCTAACTACTGCATAGCCATTTTAATGTTATAAAAAGGAAGGAATTGCTGCTTCATGTAACAACACTGGTGAGTCAGAAAAACATAAAGCTAAGCGAAAGCAATCAGACACAAAATGCTTCTGATTATATAAACTCCAAGAACAGGCAAGTTGTAACTGCTGAAATGAAATGAATGGTTGCCTTGGATTACAATAAGGAATTAACTGCAAAGAGATTTTTGGACAAAATGGAAGTGTTCTGTACCTTGATTATGGCATGATCCTGTTGCCATACCTATTGGTCAAAATTCCTTGGATTGTCTATATAAAATTGATGAATGTTATTGCATGTAAATTATATATCATGAAGCTGAATTAAAAACTAATATTTGAAGTTAAAAGAAAAGATGTACATGCTATACAGAGGGAACAAAGAACGCATGCTTTACTCAGAATGGAGAAGAGCTTGAAGACCCCAGACTGTCAGCTGAATCTCATGGAAAATTAGGCACAAGTCCAATAAAAGGGTGCTTCTTGCGGCTGGTTCTGTTTGCCTCTGCTGGCCAGGGACTGGGGTTGGGTCCTGCTGCTAGATTTCACCTGCATGGATGGGGAAGGTTTGGCGAGTTTCATTCCTAGAGGAAAATGGAGAGCGAGGTTCAGTGGGATTGTACTTACCAAAGCACGGGTTATATAGAAATAAAGATCAAGGACAATGTTGGGGGACATTTAAGAGACTGAAGAACACCTGTCTGTTCTGCCCATCTCTCTGTCACACAGACAGCATCCTACTTTGGACAAGTTTCTCCTTGTCTCTGGGTTCAGTCTAATCATCTGCAAAGTGGGAGAAGAAAGAGTAGACTTGATGATGCCTTGTGTGCCTTCTTCTGCTGGGCTGGTCATGTCCAAGAGGTCAGGGTTCTAATCCCTGCCCGGAGAACACACTGTCTTCTCTCTACATCCTCATAACATCAGAGGCTGCCCATGAAGTACAGATGCAGAAAAGGAAGACAAGGGCTAGCCAGGAAAGATAGACCCAGAGTCCAGTCTAGAGCTCAATCCTGGGGGAGTCAGAGGCAGAACTGAGAAGCCATCCAGGTACTACATGTTTAGAAGTGGTCAGGTTCATTCAAAAGACAAACACTCACAGGTGACCTACCATGTGCGATGTCACACACGCTTATGAAGCACCTCTTATGAGCTTGGTGCTAAAATTCAGCGGTGAAAAAACAAAGGCAAGCCCTGATGCAGAGGCCTAAATAGGAGGGGCTCTAAGCAGATTTATTTTTTTAAAACGAAAAGAAAAGGAAACTGTGTGTTTCACCTGGCATGGATCATAGGTCTGATGGTTCATGCTTCGCACATAAGGAAATGGGTGCTCAGAAGATTAAGAGCACTGGCCTGGCTAGAGGCGCTGGGGTGGGGAGCCAGCGCCACAACCAGGGCTGGCTCCAGTCCGTGCGCTGTTACTGTGCCTTTTTCTACTCCCGGTGCTCCTAAGTAGGAGCACTGGGAGGAGGGGTGGTGACGGAAATGAGCTGCCCTGGTCAGATGTGCTAGGCTCGCACCAGACGCCCTGTGCTGTGATACAGTCCTGCTTCTGCCTGGTTGAGAGGCCGGGTCAGAGGGAACTGCCAGTAGCCACAGACCAGATGTCTGCTTGCATCTGGTTCCTATGGATCAGCAGCAGAGTGTTTCATTGTTAGGCATTCCCCAGGGGCAAGCAGAAGAACAGGAGTCCTTTCCCCTTTTGTGCGTTTAACAACGTCCAATCCTACCCTGCCATCTCTGCCTTCTTCCTAGAAGCAGGAGACAGGAGGCAGGAAGGAAAATAGAAGTAGAAAACATGTGGTGGGGGAGGGGGGTCGCCAAGACCCAGAGACCTGAGGTGGAAAGAAAAGAAAGGGGAGACACAGAGAGAGAGGCAAGGAGAGACCAGCACCTTGAGGTGAACAAAGGAGCAGCAGAGAAGCTCACAGACTCGGAGGCAAAAAGAGAAGCAACAGCAGTAAGAGAGAAGCAAAAATGTGGGGAGAGGAAGAGAAGGAGGCAGCACGGAAGCAGGTTGGGTAGGTGAGGAGAGCGAGAGAGGGACAGGGGAGACCCAGCGGGAAATAAGAAATGGAGGTGACGGGAGAGAAGCAACAAAAGAACAGCAAGGGAGGAAGAAGAGATGAATGACAAGTGACATATCCTGTGGCCCCAGCACCGTCCGAGTTCTGGAGCTGGAAGACTCATCAGTGAGTCTGGGCCCGGCCAGCACAGCCTGGTGCAGCGCTCTTGGGGCCAAATGTGTGCGACTGGCCATGCTGTCATTTCGTATGTGAACCTGTTCATCCCGCCAGACGGGAACTGGGTCCCCCAGAGGTATGCAGCCCCCTGCAGCCAGACCCTCCCCACTGTAAAGTCATGGGGACCCGGGACAGAAGTGTCTGTGAAGGTCAGCATGCTCCATGGTCCGGGCTGTGTGGCTGTCACCACTCCTCACGTGACCCAAAGCAGCTGCTGTCCCTCTCTGGAATCCTCACTCCTGAAATGATCCTGAAGTGAAACCTCCATGTCTAGAGCATCTTCTGAGTGCCACACACCACTGTCCACGCCCCAGCCTGCCTGCTGGCCCACAGCCTTGAAGTCCTTGGTTCCTACACACACAGCTGCATGTCTCCTCGCCCTCGCTCATGGTGCCTGGGCCCCTGGCCAGTCATCTCAGCCAGAAACCTAGTGTCACCTTCACCTTCAACCCACTTCAGGCCACCCTCCATGTCTTGCGGATTTTATCTCCTTTGCATTTCTAAGCCTTATGTCCAAACCTACAGCACAGGGATAGAATAGTGTCCACCCCATTGGATATCTAAGATAATTAAACAGTTACTTTTGTGAAGCATTTGGTACAGTGGGTTTTACCTGCAGAGTGAACCCTCAATAAATATCCATCTGGTCATTAGTAGTCACAGGACCAACCCCGACTGTCTGTTTGACTGCTGGGGCCTCCATTAGCTCCCATTCTAAATCCTCCACCCAAGGTCCTGTACAGGGCAGGAGGATTTCACCCATCCTCCACAGTAATCTCCCAACAGAGAGTGCTGTTATCACCTCCACTGCCCTGTGGAGATCAGTGAGTGCCCACTGCCAGTGTAGACAGAAGCCTTCCTGATCCAGACTTCTGTGCCTCCTGCTCTTTCTTCTGCTGCTCCTCAGTCCTCCGCAAGACACACCAGTGTGCACCAGACTGATTCCAATACCCTGCTATTGTTCCTGAAGCCTGCCTCCTCCCAGAAACCCACCTCACTAGGTTTCTTATGCAGCCACATGTGCTAAACTTATACATATGCAGGACTTCCAATCATCCCAAAATAACCATTGTTCTCACCACTTCCCAAAGGAAGAGAAGCCCATGGCCTGCCCAAGTCACACAGTGGGAAGAAAGCCAAGACAGGCTTCATGCTCAGGGACTCTGCTCTCATGTCTGCACCCACCATGCTGGATCCCAGCAACAATAAAGTACAGTCCCTGGTACTTCCAGAGCAGTAACCATATCTTAGACATATGCAAAGGATCATAGATAGCATTACTATCTCAATCCTGCCATCCACCCTGTGAGGTAGGTGTTATTTTATTTCCCCCATTTTGTACATCAGTAAACCAAGGTGAAGCAGGAGATTAAGGCATGGCAAATTGACTGGGGAAGTGGGCATGACCTGTCAATCGCAGAGTTCCAGGACACATGTGCAGGATAGTTCCCAAAGCTCGGCACTTCGGACCAATCAGAGAGTGCTATCTTCAATTCTTCTCACCAGAACTGTTTTTTTTTTTGCGGTACTAGGGATCAAACTCAGGACCCTGCACTTGCTAGGCAAGCGCTTATTCCACTGAGCTATATCCCCAGCCCTCACCAGAACTGTTGAGCAGGTTTGCAATAGGACCCAGCATCAGCCTGAGGATTGGGATAAACAAGAGAGGGCAACCACTAAGCTCTTGGCCGCTGCTTTGTCCCTCACAGTGGTTCACTATCATCCCAAACAGTATACTTCTTTTTCTACATTTAGTTGGTCCAAAATCATTCTGCAGAGCATATTTATTTTCCTAACTTTAATAATTGTAAAATTTCATTTCTTCACCTCCTCTCACCTCTTGTTCTCCAGTGCTGCCATTTCCCCGCCCTTACACAGCTGGTCATTGGGCTCACTTATGATGCTGGACACAAGTGGCATGAGATCTCCCCCACCCTCACTCACTGAGATAGTCCAGAGTGTGTGCTAAGTTTAGTTAGTAGTTCTAGGAGACAATTGGAGGAGTTTCTTGGGTCTTCTGTGTAGAGTATGTTGTCATCTCTCTGTCTCCAGGACTGCTGCTTTTCATATAATTTGTTGCTATGGGTTCATACAAGGTTCATATATGCAAGCAGTATGAAGTCCCTCTTGGTGCTCATATTAGTAGTTTAGAGTGGATCCTGAAGCCTGTGGACTCATCCTGTTGCTGTTGGGAACACATGTTGGATGTGAGGGGTGCCAAGTCTCAAGGTGCTCACAGAGGGAGTTCACGGTGGGAGCTGGATCCTGGTACCTCAGCTCATGTTTCCTGCTTGGTGTTGGAGTGAGAAGGTTGTGGGGCCATCTGGCCCACCTCCATCTGTGCCTCACTCTTACTGTTGTGCTCCGGTTCCCATTTGTTCATTGGCCTGATCCCTGGGTATTGCTGTGGCCCTAAGGTCACTGCCACTGCTCTTTGCTGCTCTCTACTGGTAGTTGCTCTCAGAGGGGAGGGGCAGCAGGCCACAGCCTCAGGGAAGGCACAGAGCTGGGTGTGGCAGGCTGTGTACTGGTTGCTTTGTCTCCGCTGTGCCTCAGGGCGCTGATTAGAATGGGTTGCAGCAGAGTGGGCGTGCTGCTTTAGTGGCTGTTGTTCCTTTTCATCATCAAGTTGGGTTGACAGCACCTCCCAACTGCTGCTGCTTCCTTTCTGGGCTGCAATTTCTCCGCTCTGGTTTTGGCCCAGCTCTCGAAATTCTGCTCTCCTCTGGCCAAGTTGGAAGGCTCACACATGCATGGGCTTCCAAAGCTGAAGCTGCAAGTGTAGGAATGAGGGAGTGGGCCAAAGATATGTATGGAGTGGTGACTCCCTCTTTCTCCTCCTCCTCTTCCTCTAACAGCTCCATGGTGGCCGCCCAAGCTTTTCCTCAGGGGGCGGGTCTTGTTTGCTTTTTCTGAGGGCTTCAATTCTCATTTCAAATCCTTCCTGGCACCAGGGGACCCACTTCTGTCCTTCTTGTCCTTCTCATGTTGCTATATTCCAGTGTCTGGACGGCAATTCTCTGAGAGGATCGTTCTATGTTCCTGGTCACCATCTTTCCAGAAGTTCTTACATACATTAATGTTTTGTTGTAGAAGTTAAAACATAAAATGAAGACAGCCAAAGTTGGTATTTTCCTATTCAACTACAACAAATAAGAGCAGAATGAATGAGGGAGGCAGTGTAGTCTAGTGGAGAGAATGATGTCATTTAAAAATATCTGCATTTAGTGCAGATTTAAATATCTGTACGAAAAGTGACTAGTAGTGAGATGCAGGAGAAGCTATGCACACTCTTGATCCTAATTTCTCATGACAAACAGAAGCCAATATGCGCAGAGTCCCGGGTTCTTGGGAATCCTTACTGGAATCCACTCAAGTCAGTCCTCAGCTCAAAAGCTTCCAAATAAAGGCTAAAGTCTTCCTGTGCTTCATAGGGCTTCATGCCATTCTCCCGTAATCTCCTAGCCAGTACAGACCTGACTTCTTCTGCTCCTTGCATTCCATGGCTCACTACCCTCCAGCCACATGAGGCTCTTGCCATCTCCCAAGTACTGGGGCCAGGGCTCCCTGTGCCATGTGATGCCTATGGTTCCCTCAGCCTGGAAGCTCTTCCCCATCACCCTCAAGGCTCACCTCTTACCTCCTATAAGTCTTTGTAGACATCATGTTAGACCAGCCATCTAAAACTGCAGCCTCTTGCCCAAATACCTTACTTATTATCAGATTTTCCTCCATCAGAATGTCTTCACAAAAGCATGGATTTCTGTCTGTTTAGTCCCACTGTTCTATCTCAGAAACTAAAGCAATATATGGTGCATAGCAGGCACCTTGAGAGATATTTATTGAATGAACCAATACATGAAAGCAACTAGAACAAAACTCAGTGCATGGAAGTACTCAATATCACTTCCTGGGACCACTATGGTAGATTATTGATGTGATTAGCTTGAAAGCCACCCAAAGGATTATTAAAACATGTTCTGAGTGGGTCATGGAGGTGTGGCCTGAGGTCTGTGCCTGCCCCTGGCCCCTTCCTCTGTGATACTGCTCTCCTGTTTGCTTCCTGGCCATCTTGAACCATGATACTGCTACCTTGGAGCTAGGCAACCATGGACAGAACCCACAAGCCAAAATAAACCTCTCCCCCTTTAAATGGTAGGGCTAGGCATTGTAGATCAGTGACAGGAAAACTAATACCTTTTCTACCATCTTTCCTTCCTTCCTTCCTCCCACATCTTCTGAAACAATTGCTTTCCCTCGGATGTAAGTTAGAGATTAGCTATAACCAATGACTTTATAAACTCCATGGCATGTCCTGTACCCAGGCTGCCATATGTCAGAGTTTGTCTTGCTGTTTATTTTTATTCTTTCCTATTTACATGTTGCATAGATATAGAAGAGGCTCCATAAATATTTGCTGAATTGACTTAATTATCCAAGTCCCAGGAAAGGAAATAAATGTTCTGCCCACAGCTGCCAACACTTGTAATGATCCCTTCTTGATGGACTTGAACGTCCTGGGGAACTGTGCACAGGAAGGGCAGCAGGCATGCAAAGGGCCTGGTATTCATCTTCTCCTGCAGTGGACCTCTGCTGTTCTCTGTCTGCCCAGGTCCCTTGGAAGAGCGGTCACTCTCCACTGCAGTCATAATTCTGGTAGAGCAGTCTGCCTCTGTTCTCCTCAGTGGGCCCTGGCTAATGTCCCTTTCCTTAGGCTCCATGACCAGCCACACAGTGGCAATGTGAATGACTCCTCCCCCAAACCTACCCCAAATTGTTTAACTAGCAGGATGATGTTCTTGCCTTTTTAAATAATGAAGCTAGAAAATGTAATTGTTAATCATGATTGTCAACCTGACTGGATTAAGGAACGTGTAGCAGATGACTAAAGCACACTTCTGAGTGTGTCTGTGGGGTGTTCCCAGAGGCTGTTGGCGTGTCGGCCAGCAAACCAAGGGGGAAGACCGATCTTGACTGCGTGTGGTGCCAACCAATAGGCTTCAGCCAGGATGGAAAGACAGGGGAAGAGGAGGAAGTCAGCCTGCATTTGCAAAGCTCCATTCTGCTTGGGCAGGTGCCTCTCTTGCTACTGCCATGGTCTGTGGATACTAACTCCAGCATCTTTGGGGTCTTAACTCAGACTCACCTGCAATTGTCCAGGGAGATTCCGGGCCTTCACTCTTGGGCTGCTGCTGCGTGTTTGATCCCTTTTTTTCTGAGGTACCTAGCTCTTTAGATTGAGCATCTGGAAAATCTTCTAATTCTTCAGCACATAGATGGACAGTGTGGAGGATCCAGCTCCTGATGGTGTAAAGTTTTCTAATAAATCTCCTCGCATAGTTTTAGTTTTGTTTTTCCTTCCATTGATGCAGTTCCTCTAGAGAACCCTAGACAGTACAGAAGGACTTGTATTAACAGCCACAGGAAATCGTCTTTCCTGTCTCATGAAAGAAGTCCGTGGCAGAAATGGGAGAAAAAGAGAGAAATAGAGAGGAGAGACAAGATATAGAGGCTGAGAAGAGAAAGTGAAGAGAAGCAAAATTTGCTACATCCCAATCCTTAGAGTAGTGGCTGACACACTGTAGGCACTTAATAATTATTTGATGAATGAACTGTTGAAGGGAAGCAGAGGAGAGAGCACCAGTGATTTCATTTGTGTCCAGACCCCAACACCTTTTCTGGACTTGTTTCTAGAGTTAGGCCACGATGGGAGCTGATGTCTAGTGGTGACCAGAGAGCACACTTCCTGCCTTACGAGACTCACACTGTAGTGGAAGCGGAAAGGCACAATGTAGGGAGGCTGGCCGTGATCATCAACTGAGCGCAATACTGTTGAGGCCCCCAGACCCCACTTTCTGGACCTCTCCTGGAGAAGCTGCCCAGCTTAGAGTGAGTCCCCAGTCCCACACCTATCTACAGGTCTCTGCCCTGTGTGCCAGGGATGATGTTGGCACCACTGTGGCTGTTCCAGCTAGCCAGACTCCTTAGCAGGATCTGGGAACTTTGAGCCAAAGATAGAACCTAAATTTCACAGCAGTTGAGATGTATTAAAGTTAAACATTCAGACAGACCTTTAGAATTCCTGTTGCTTTTGTCCAAACACTACCCCTAATCATTGCCCGTCCTGAGCCTTAGTTAACTTATTCTGTATTCTGTGAACTTCACTATGCTGCCTAAGTAAATTTGTTTTGTTTAAGCTAACCCCCCAAAAGCTTCACCACAACAAAAGTGTGTCCTCAATTCTCTGGAGAACAGAGATAAACAAAAAGGAGATAAAATATATAGGGGGCTTGGGATTTTCGTAAGACTTCCTCCTATACCAATTCCTTTAGCACCCAATATCATTAAGAATCATTAACTAGGGAGCATCGTTATTTATTCTCATCTACAGATGCAGAATTTGACCCTCAGCAGTGTTAACTGTTGCTGTATTTAGAGTTTGGGATCAGAGACTTCATTTTAATCCAGGGGCTCCCTCTTAATAGCTATTTGACTGGGCATGTTTTTTGCCTCTCTGAGTCTCAGTTGCCTCATGTATAAAAGGGGGGAGTTACATCATGACCTTAAGGGTGTGAAGGTGAAATTAGATCCTGACCATGAAGTCTTGAGCATAGACTTAGCTTCAGACAGCTTCCTGGCTGCTCAGGCGCCCCTGCAGACCTTTCCACCACCATGTATGTTTGCCAATGTGAAATGTGCAAGTATGTGTGCATACACACACACAGACACACACACACACACACACACACACACACACACACACAGGCACAGATCTGAGGGACTTGAACAGGCATGAGAGACTAGGTGGGGTTTGATCCTTGGTCTCTTGACTAAAATCATCTCTATCCCTAAGCCCTAATAGGATTTTTAGAACGATTGAAATTATGGAAGAGCCTGGACTCCAGTGATCTGGAAAAGATCTCAAAGAGCATTTTTACCTTGTGCGACAGACAGCAGAAATGTTCTCAGTTCTCAAGCGTGACCCCAGAAGTGCACATGGAAAGATTTGGTCCCAGCTGATGCTGTTGGTGGGACCTTAGGATGTGGGCCACATGAGCAGAATCAGGGCTTCAGGGGCGTGCCCTCCAAGGGCACAGAGGGGCCCCGCTTCAA
The DNA here is from genome assembly GCA_004027595.1 of Dinomys branickii. Classification (NCBI taxonomy): domain Eukaryota; kingdom Metazoa; phylum Chordata; class Mammalia; order Rodentia; family Dinomyidae; genus Dinomys; species Dinomys branickii. The sequence continues at coordinate 57,761 of PVLD010005407.1, read as the reverse complement.
GTCTCTCTGGCTTGGGCTGCGTGTGGACTGCTCCCCAGCACCATCTCCGCCTTCACAAAGGCCTGCAGCAGTGAAGCCACCTGGTCTCGGACCGGAACTTCCAGAGCCATAGGCTAAATGAACTTGTTCTCTTTGTAGGCTAATTGCCTTGGGTATTTTGTTACAGTAATAGAACGCTCGGTAATACAGAGGTAAAAGTGTGCCAGTGGGTAATTGTCCCGGCTTTGCTTAGTGGAGAGATCTTTTCCAGAGCCCTCCTACACAGCCTCCCGGGGAGAAAGTGACATCCATACCCTGGCTCTGAGCTGGAGGCACATCCAAAGAATGCAGACATGAACCTAAGTTCTACGGGCTTTGTGATTCCACCAGGCTCTGCAGAGCCAAGATGTACACTCGAAGGTACTGAGTAGAATCACCCCTGAGATCAGGTTCTATGAGCAATGTGTTCCAGTGGCCAAGCCTCCCTCGACCATTACAGAATGAAGTGGAGAAGATGCACTATTTGTCATCTTTGACATGAGTTCCAGTTGCCTCCTGCCTTATCTCTCTCTTCTCAGTGACCACTCGTGATCAAGGCACAGCCCCCTCCCTCATCACCATATCTGGGGAACAGCAAGGCAGCCCGCAGGGCCACCTGAATTAAGTGCTTCTCCTGGAGCCTTTGCAAAAAGAGGGGCTGACCCAGAGCAGACAGTAGTAAGTCACACCCTGACAGACAGGAGGGCCTTCCAGTGGGGAGCAACATTGCAGAAGCACAAGCTTGCTCTCAGGGAAGCTGTGTCCAGGTCCTGACGGAGGAGCTTAGCCTGTGACTGAGCAAGTCACCGAGTCTCTCCACTACTGAGCTGCATTGAGGCGCAGGGAAGACAGAACAGGAGCCAACACCAGGAGCTGGCCCAGGGAGCAGGCAGCACTGTGCTGTAGCAGGGCCACCAGCTCCCTCTACCTACCCGCTTGCCTCCCTCCTCCCCAGCTGCCCAGACACTCACCATAGCAGTCTCCCACAGCCACTGGTCGCAGCTGAGCCCCGGGAAACTCTGCCTTGGAACTGCTCAGTCCAGCTCCCCGTGGTCAGCTTGTGAAATGTGCTTCACACATACACTGTCGTGTCTAATTCTCATAATCAGGCTCCCTCCCCTGCCCCCCCCCCGCTCCTCCCAGAACACCACCGCCTCCTTCTCAGACGTGCTACACCACCCGTGGCCACCTTGTCACCACAGAACTTTGTGCTTTCTTCTCTGAGCCTGGAGCACTACCCCTAACACCATCCTCCTCCTCCCGCTGTGGGGACCCCTCAGATGGCATACCCCAAAGAGGCCACTCTGACCACCCTGCTGGAAGCAGGTTCCTTGGTTACTTTTGGCCAAGGATCCTATTTTAATTTCCAGAGAATGGATCAAAATGTCCATAAATCCGTGTCAATTGTTCTTGCAAGCTCCCCTGTCAGGCTGTAAGCTCTGGGAGGGATGAGCTCTCAGTTGCCTTGGCCGTGTGTCTCCCAGAGCGGGTCAGAGTGAGAGCATACAGCACACCAGCCAGATGGATGAGGCTCAGGGAGACCTGCCCTTCTCTTGCAGTGACCACGATGCTCTTCTCTGTCTTTTACTTTTCTGCCAGGGGGGTGGCTGCGGGCCTGGCACATACCAGAGGAAGAGCAGCACAGGTCTCAGGCAGCATCACTGGGCCAGAGCCTGGCACTACAGTGGTGTTGAGCGCGCCCAAGTCCCACCGCGGTGCTACCTGCTTGACGTACAAATACATGACCTCATTTCATTCTTCACAGTAACCCTTTGTCTCAGAAGAAGAAACTGAGGCATGGAGAATTCCAGAGACTTGATCAGTCATGGCAGAGAAAGCACAAAACCTCCAACCCCCAGATGGGCAAGATAGCCCCCAGGGCACGACCTCCTCTCTGGGGTCTCTCTTGCTTTCTCCTCTCTCAGCACCCACTCTTGTGACCCTCCAGCCTGCGACAGACCTTAGAGAGCAAGATGGCTTTGAGTCTGAATGGGGCCAGAAATCATAACACCTCTAAAGGCAAAAAAGAGCACCTTCTTTTGAGCAGCGCCCACCTGTAATTGGCACAGCTCGGTCACACCTCCCCCAATTTGTAACAAGGCAGAAATCTTGTTAAGTCCTAGAAGGCAGTCCCTGCTTAACGAGGACAGGAGCCCGCCCTGGGTGGTTCCAGCCACTTTCAAAGCCACAGCCCAGAGCCAGTTTTAATGATCACGGGAAGAATTTCTGAGAGAGTGGTAAGAGGAGGACGGGATAATTACACTAGAAATGTGTACCACCAGGACAATGGCCTGTGGGCCCAGGGCTCTTCAGGAGATGTGGCCTTCAAGGTCAGCTCCTCCGGCACCTGTTCTGATTCCCTCTGACTCCCTGCTCCAAGGTAATTATGAAAGAAAGACAATCTAAATCCCTCCTCCTCACCACCATCTCAACCACTACTACCTCCCACCCTGACAAGGCTGCCCCAAAGAAAAAGGCTTAGTGGCCGAGTTTAATGAAAATACCATGATTTTCCCAGTGGGAAGGTTGGCCATGCTCCTTGCCAGCTGTGTGACCTTAAACAGGTTACTTAAATTCTCTGGACCCTTTCCCTCAGCTGGAGAAAAAACAGGTCCTATCTGGTGGACCTTCTACAATATCGGTAACAGTTCCTGGCATGGGTGGCTGTGCTGATGTCCCTGCCAGTAGCAGAAAAGCAGGCATGACACACTGACCAGGTGTTATTATGTATTTCTCCTCTCCTGATGTTCATTTGTGCTAGCAGGGAAAATGAGTGCTACGTGCTTCCTTGTCCTCCCTCCCTCCCCTGCCGCTCTCTTCCCTACTCAGCAGGGTTTTGTCCTTGTGAATTCCACTTCTCCCCACTTCTTCCAGCCCCGCCCCTGAGATGTTCCTTTTCAGAGCTATGGATCTGAGAGAATGGTTAGCTCTCTTGCTCCCACAACCCAGAGGCTATGTCACCTTCCACTTCTTCTCCATCTCTCCTAGAGGCACAGCCTCTGTGATGAGAGGTGGTTGGTCTGTTCTGTTCACCGGGGTCCCCGACCCCACACCACTCCCAGCAAGGCAATATTTGTTAGCGCATGTGGGTATTTGCTGAATAAGTGAAAGATGAATGAATTCCTGATGTCAACAGTTTTCCACCAGGAACAAATGTGCACCTTTACCAGGTGACATTTGGCAATACCATATCTGAAAACACTTCAGAGGTCATGTCTTTTGCAGCGCTTGTGGAATGGTGCATTGGTATTGTTTAGAAGAGGTGGGATACTGCTGGTACCCTACAATGGCCGCACAGCCTCTCAGCAGGGGAGCATGCAGCCCCAGAGGTGTAGACCAAGGCTTCAGGGCTACTCTACCCAGCCCAACACCCTTCAGGAAACCCCAGGTTTTCTGTGGGAGGTGAGCCCATCTGCAGCCTCTGTCCCACAGCCACCTGTCACTTGCAGGCAGCCTCCTCCTACATGACTTCCTCTCTGCCACTCTTGTCTCAAATCCATAGAACAGCCAAAGTACCATTTTAAGAATCAAGTTAGTTTTCCACTAAAATATAACTTTTCCAAAACCTATGGCCTCTGTCTCCCTTCAGAGGAAAATCATAATTCCATGGCATCGTGCAAGACCACACACAATTAGGCCTCCACTTCTGTCTCATTCCTCAGTCCCTGCCTTGCTGATGTCCTGCTGCTCTGACACCACAGTTCTCAAAGTGTGCTCCTTGGAACAGCAGCATCAGCATTATCTAAAACTAGTCAGATGTGTAGCCTCGCCAGCCCAGCTTAGCCTGAGCAGGAAGCTGGAGGAAGGACTAGCAACCCTCCAGTTAGCAAGCCCTCCTGGTGCTGATGGTGCATGTTTAAATTTAAAGAAGACTCATCCTACCTCAGGACTTTTGCACTTGCTCTGCTCTTTGTTCTTTATACAGCCTTCCATCAGACTAAACCCTTCATGAAATCTCAACTCAGCTGATATTTTCTCACTCTGTAATGCTGATATATTGTGTCAATTTGAGTTCGGAAGCTTAACTAAGTGACTCAGCAGTTCTACATCCTAGGGTGTAGAGGACATGCCCTAGGCCAGCTGTTTACATGTAGGATGTTGTTATCATTGATTCATTGTGTCAGTTTGAGAAGTTTAGAAGCTCAACAGTTCTACATCTCTAGAGCAGGTGGCCTACTTACAGTATACGGGAGGAAAAGAGGCTTGTCCTTTTTTGTTGTTGTTGTTGTTGTTGCTTTTGCTGTCTCCTGCCACCACGAACGGTTGCCTCTCAGCCATACCACCCTGCCTTGGAGCCAGCTGATTATGGACTGAAACTTCCACAAACTGTGAGCTAAATAAACCATTCTTCAACTTTGGGTGTCGGGCATTTTGTCTCAGCAACGGGAGAAAAGTGACTAAGACATACTCTATCCAGAGCTGTCCTCTGACCCAAGTTAATGTCATATGTCTTTGCCACAGATGTTATTCTGCTGGGAGTCATTTTTCTGTGTGTATTTTCTCTCTCCACTGCAGTGTAGACACACTGGAAGCACTGGGAGCTCATCTATCTTGCTCAACACTCTCCCTAGTGGGCAAAGAACTGTCTCTCAAAATATTTATTACATGAATGAGTAAGTGGAAAATCTGCTTAGTGAAGAACCAGAGGAGAAACTAAAAGAGAAACCAGAAATTACCCTGAGTGGAGGGTAGGGGATAAAAAAAGGAAAAAGAAAATCCTCCAAGTAGAATATTAAAGCATTTTGGCTCAGGAGGGTGAGAGGACTCTTGGGAAGCAGAATGGGGAGGGCTGAAGCTGTTGGTACCTCAGGACACACAGCACCTGGGCAGATGGAAGCCAGGCCGCATGTGCACTGCCTGAGAGCAGAGGCACCATGGTACTTTGACTAGAGAAGTTTCTTGCAGGCCTCCTACCTTTAATCCACACTACCAAGGGCCCATGAAAAGCCAGGCCCAGGAGCAGCCTGCGGGAAATTAAACACATACCCTGCCTTTAGGAAGTAAGCTCACTGTGGTGGTGATGGAGCGAAGAGGGGCCCAGTGCTGACAAAAGGGGCAGAGAATGTCTGTCCTTCCCAGCAGGCAGTTACTACTTCCGTGCGGCCCATCTTCTTGGTGCTTCACACAAAGCATCACAACCCACAACACTCTGCTGGGCATCCTAGACTGTAACAAAGTGTCTGAGTCTGTGTCTTGGTTACTTTTCTCTCATTGCTGAGACAAAATACCCAACACCCAAAATGAAGGAAGAAAAGATTTATTTAGCTCACAATTTATGAAGATTTCAGTCCATACTTGGTTGGCTCCAAAGCAGGGTGGTACATGGCAGAGGGTAACAGTTCATGGCAGCAGAAAACAGCAAAAGCAGCAAGAGCCAGGAGAAAGCAAGCCTCTTTCCCTCCCTTATATTGTATGCAGGTTGCCCACGCTAGGGTGGGTATAGCACTCATACCCATAATCCAAGCATTGGACTATGAATCAATCAGAAATTCTAGAAACCTGCCCCATGACTGTATGAGGCTCTGGGAGGACATCTAGACACAAACCATAACAAGCTCCAGGCTGTATTAAAAACAGAAGTTTACTTGAGTTGTGATTCTGGTGTTCAAAAGTCTAGACAATATGGTATGGGCCCCTGGTGAGAGCCCTGCATGTGTCACAACATGGCAATGAGCAGAAAGGAGAAGGCATGTGCAAAAGGGACTGTGCACATAGGGAGCCGTGCTGTAGAATAACTGCCCTGGTGAGAGCTGATCCAGTACTGAAAGAGCCACATCATTCCCTTCCCCGACTGGACCACCTTCCACTCCCCACCACCTTCAGGGTCCAGCACCTCTCAGTAGTGTCACACAGACTAGCTCCCCATGCAGAGCCTAGGGCACACTCAACCCCACCCAAGCCCCACAGCAGCAAGCATCTCCACTACAAACAAACTTGTTGAGGATTTGGTTTGTTTTAAACTCAGTGTTTTTTAGAATTCTCTCTGAATTCTCACAACACTCCCACGTGGTGTCTTCAGCATAATTCCCTCCGCATAGATGGGAAGGTCGAGTCTCAGAGAAGGGTAGTGCTTTGCATGGAGTAACAGAAACCCTCTGCTCAAGAAATGTTTTTAATTAAACACTATCAAGGACCCTAGTTTTTCCCTGTGCCATTCTTTCATCTGGATACTGCAGCGGCCGAGTTCAGCTTGAGGGAAGGAGTAGCCTTCTGGCCTGTGCGGCGGCCTGGAGTGCCCGGCTGCCTCAGGAGAGGGATTGCTTTCCATCACTCTCTGGTACAGACTCAGGGTGCGCTGTCATCCGTCCAGGAGACGCGAACCTGTGAAGAGAGAAAAATCAGACCCTGCCCTCTTAGCTTCTACAGCTCAAATCCTGGGCTTCTCCCCAGTCACCGGCCCCCATCACCTTCCCCCTCCGACCTCCTTCTCACATCATGAGACTGCACGGCCAGGAATGGTTAGGTTCCTTCACCTGAAGGCTCCCGGTTTCCGGGGGCAAAGGCGGAGTCAGGGATGCTGAGATTCTGGCTGGGATTCTGGCAAAATTCAGCACCCTGTGTAGCCAGGGAGCTTTGAAACTTCCCTTCCCTCCTGATTTTGCCTGCAGCTGGCCACAATCAAACCCATGAAAATTCTAGGCAGCAAAATGCTGTATTAAAGATAAAGTCTCCTGGAGCCACTCCTACAGCTGGCTTGGGACCCAGCACCTCCCCACAGACCACCTCTATCCCCACTCCCACCCCAAAACCTTGTTTATTAGAATTCCAGTTATGCTCCAGTGGTTTTGAATCCCCGGAATTCCTTTATCCCAGAACACGAGTAATTGGATTTTTCTCCTTCTAAGCCACAGCTGCCCCCCACTTCATCAGCATGCTGGGCTCTGGGCCCACCTGGCCTGTGAAGGGATTGAAAAGATGCCATGCAGCTTTATGAAATCATATATAAGATCTTTAAGGACGCGTTCTGCAGTGGAGGGGGAGGTTTTATTTTTAAATAAATCACCTCCAGTCTTCAGATAACAATTTTACAGTCTGTTAAGGTCCTGAGAGAGGATTTATGATTCTAAGGAATGGCTCTTCCTCCTAATGTGGCCCTTTTCTTTTCTCTTCCTTTCCCCACCCCACCCCTTCCTTAGAGGATTCAGGAAAGAGGTCAGGAGGGGAGGGAGCAGAACTGATTTCTTCCACCTCCAAATGCACACAGCTCCTCAGCATGTGCTGAACTTCAAACCTCAAAACACTTTAATATACATTGTGTCATTTTATCCTCACAAGGAGGCTGGAAATAGTCTGAGCTGCATTGAAAGTCTCATTTTCCAGAAGAGGAAACTGAGGCTCTTAAGAGTGGCAGAACACAAAACTGACATCTACTGATTCCAAGTGCAAGGCCCTTCTGGTGCATCACAATGCCCACCACTCCCAGGTGGACTCACTCATATTCCTGAGCTCTGAAATGACCCAGGTTTAAGCAGCTGAATTTCTCAGATGATAGTTTGGGAGATAAAGGTAATGATCTTACAATGACAAGGGAAAACATCTGTCCTTCCTAGTGCTAAACCTTCAGCAGACTGAGTTGCTGGACATTACAGCCAACCACTGGCAAATTTCTCATTCTCACCTTATAGGACACTCCCAGTGTTACTGCCCACCACCCCACAAATGAGGGTGAACAGGTCTCTTTATGTTCAAAATTCACATCTCTCTTTTACCTAAAAGGAAAGTAAAGAGTTGACACAGAACTTGGAGACTCCCCAGTCCCATGCTCTAAACTAAACAGTGGTGTTGTGGGTCACACTGATGCCCTCAGGCTCTGACCAAGTGACTCCAAGGGTGGGGATCTCATCACCCTTTCTTGTTCAATCCACACTTTCATTTGCGTCTCCTCATTTGTCTAACAGCTGGTATTTATTGAATAGATAGGATGTTCATCCTCAAACACAATCCTGGAAATCACACACTCAAACTATAGCAGTCAAGAGGAAGTTCTGCTAAGTTCAAATTGCTTTCACGCGGAAACTGAGGATAAGAATACTGTCCAGCTGGTCTACTGTGAACACTGAATAGATGAGCGCTTGTTATATGATGTGTTGATTATATTTTTCTCTCATTGCTGAGACCAAGTACCTGGTGCTCAAATTAAAGAAAGAAAGGTTTACTGACACACATGGCACACAGTTTTCAGAGGTTTCAGTCCGCAATCAGCTAGTTCCAAGGCAGGGTGGCACACGGCAGAGGGGCAACATTCATGGCAGCAGAAAACAGCAAAAGCAAACAGCAAAGCAACAACTCCCTTATAGTGTTCACAGGCTACCCACCCTAGGGCAGCTGTAACGCTCCCCGTGACTGTGTAAGGCTCTGGGGGACATCCAGACACAAACCATAACATATGGGTAAGTAAGCAGGCTGCACAGGACACTCCTCACCCATCTGTCTATCTAGGGTGGTGGTCAGGGAAGGCTTCCCAGGGGAGGTAATCTCTGCAGGAAACACACAACCAAGCAGGGATTGTCCAAGGAAATAAAGAGAAAGCTATATCCATAGAAGAAAGCAAAACTATAAGCTCTGCTGAAATCAAGAGATGCATGGAGTGCTCAAAGGATGTGTAGAGATGGAGGCAGGGACCTGAACTGATGACTCCCTGTCCATAGAGCTGTTGTGGGGAAATCCTTTCTCACTGCACTCCTAGGACAGCAGTTAAAGACTTCTGTAATTTGACCCTAACTCCTTTTTGTAAGGTTGTCTCTTTATTCTGTGTGGTTCAGCTGTCCATCACCAAAATGGACTTTCCTGTATCCCAGCTCTTGCTTATGCTCTTTAGCCTCGAAAGAATACTTCGGTGGCCAGCCTTTGGGGATAGGATGTCAAAGGACCCCTCTGATGGTCTTCTGTTCCCAGAATCTTACATCTTATGGGGAACCCATTCCATGTGTTATGGATTGTATCTAGCTGTCCCCCCAAGGCGTCATGTGCTTATAGGTGGGGCTTTGGGGAGTGACTGGATCATAGGTGTGCGATACTGAGCTAGTCCACTGATGCGTGTTTATGGAGGTGAAGCCTGACAGGAAGAGGAGGATCCCTGGGAGCGCAGAAGCGTATGTCCTTCCTGCTCCTTTGATCCCTCCCTGCTGCCTGCCCGCCATACCATCTGTCTTTCTCTTCTGCCAGGAACCCCTGCCTTGGAGCCTCCAACATGGACTGAAAGCTCTACAGACTGTGACCACAATAAAGCTTTCCGTCAAATTGTGGACGGGAAAGTAGCTAAGACACCGTGTGACCGGGTGTGGCTCAGCAAAGGCCTCTAACCGAGGCTGAGCTGACTCCAGGCCTCCCTTGACTTCTTCTCCAAGGCCACTATCACCTTGGTGGTGCTCAGATGGGAGGACGCGGATTTTAGGCTGCTGGACCACCTTCCCTGCCCCACCAAAGAGTCCTTCTGAAGATGTCAAGGAAGGAAAAGCAGAGTACTAGACAGCAGGAAAGACGGAGGCCAATGGCGTCATAGGAGCCCTGCCCAAGATGGCTGCTTTGCCAGTCTCCTCAGTTATGTCAGCCACTCTCTTTTCTGTTCTCTCAGCTCTCCTCCCTTCCCCCATTCTGCATCTGTTCTGTTCCCCTCTCTTCTCTCTCTCTGCCCTCTTCTCCTGTTCTCTCTCTCTCTCTCTCTCTCTCTCTCTCTCTCTCTCTCTCTCTCTCAACTGCTTTGGATTCAATTTTTGTCACTTCAAACCGTAAAGGGTTGTGACAAATTCTCTCCTGGCCCTTTTGTTCCCTGTGTAGGCTCAGCCGCATTTCTGACTCTTCCCCAGCTTTCCCAGACAGAACTATCTCCCCCACCTCACCCTCGTATTCCTTCTGGTCATGGACACTGAGGTTTGCAGGAGTCAAATAGATTTATCACCTCAAAGCTTTGATTTTGGCGTTGGCACTTGTTTGATCAGGTGTTTGGGAGGCGCACTCGCTGCAGGCAGGTGGGGTCTGGGAGGAGCAGTCAGGGTGAAATCTGGGGAAAGCGTTCACTGGAGGTGGGCGGGGCCTGGGAGAAACACTCACTGTAGCAGGCAGACGCAGCACTGCTAGGCAGCAGCTCAACACAGCCCATGGAATAAAAGTAAAGGAACTTGGAGGGAGGAGGAGAAAGGAGGGAGCGAACCTAGAGCTGGCTCACGTCTGTCCTGGGGAAAGCCCTCGCCCCCTCTCGACGCAGCATCTGTGCTTCTTTACTTCAGCTATTAATGAGTGTAATACTTACTGAAGTCATGTCGCGGTAGAATAACAGAATGGATGCTCCATGCTTTCCAAAATGAAGAGACGTGTTCACATAAATAAAAACTTCGCTCCCTAGCATTGGTTAAGAAGAAGGAACCCTGGAGTCCTGACTTCACAACATGGCTAAGGTAAGGACTAGCACGGCAAGTTGGTGGTCCCCAGTGGACCTCAGATCAGTGGACCTGGAAATGAGGGCAGGGAGGAAAAGGGAGTCCAGGACATCCCACGATTCTACCACAACATCGCTCCTAACCCCTTAGCACTTGGGTCTTGGAGGCAAGGCACTGATCCAGGACACCGAGGAGAGGCAGAGCCCCTGTGGTCATCCCTTCCCCTCAGGTAAGCTCTGAGAGAGGGCTTAAATCCGGCAGGCATCATGCTAGGTAATTAGCACATATTATCTCGTTTATGCTTCAAAGGAATTCTGGGAGGGAATCTCTGGTATCTTGTTGGTAAAAACAGAGGAACTGAGGCCCAGAAACATCAAGTAATATGCCTAAGGCCTGCAGCTCGTAAGTGCTAATGCTATCATTGAGACCTGGGAGGCTGCCTCAGAGTGGTGTTCTTAACCATGATCTGCACTCCTTCCCTGTGGGCCCCCTGTGTCACTCGACAGCCCCATAGAGAGAAGCTTATGTCTGCTCCTGGTGGCCTTGCAGTCCAGGGTGCTGGGGGCCTACATTGAGCGGGAATGCCATGCTGCTAATGGAAAAAAATGTAATTATAGAGCATAATTACAGTGTATCGTATTCTGTAATTACACTGATGGTATTTAATATAGAACATATTCTGAAGCTAAATGGAATGGAAACACCCTCAAACAGAACAGCGTCAGAGCTGCTAGGACCTGGATATGGCAGCTCCTGCTTAGTAAAAAATGCCATTGTCCACCTGGGACCCAGGTGGCCCGGATGCTCACCACCCCACAGCATCCTGCAGACATACCTGACAGGGCCCCAGCCCTCCCCCAGCTATGAGCAGCACCCCATTGGCTGTTGCACCCCAGTGATGCCCTCTGGTCACCCTGTACTGTGCAGACAGAGAACTACTACTCCAGGATGCAGTGTGACTGTGCAAGTGTCTGCTTACGTCTTGCCAGTAGCTGCACACTGCTGAGCCCAAGCACTGTGCTCCACCCACAGGATCTCGTGACCTGGCCTCTGCTGGCCTCTGCAGCCTCTTCTCCTGCTGTGGGAGTCCGGGTACCCTGTGCAGCAGCCACTGCGAATGCCCCGGGGTCTCTGTCGTGCTGTCTCCCTTCCCCCGGGTCTGTCCACGTCCCCTCCACCTGCGCTGGCTCTCCCTTGCCCTCCCTCCCGCGGGAGCACCTCCCATGCAGCTGCTGTCCCTGAGACTTCTCTCACACCCAGATCAGAAGAGGCTCCCTGAAATGTGCTCCCTCCACATCTCCTGGCAGAGATTCACTCCTGCATCTTGCTGTAACTCGGTTTTCTCCTCTGTCTCTCCTAAAGATGAACGGCTAGAGCACAGGGTGGTGTGTGGTTTCCTTTTTACTTCTGTGCTTCCAGTGCCTAGGATGAGGCCTGGGACAGGGTGAGTGTTCTCTCTTTCTTGAGTGAATGAATGAAAAATGTATTCCCAGAGTATGCAAGCAGCAATGTTTTATTTCTATGACGACTTATAAGAGAAGACATAGAATTATAGAGAGCCACAGATTTTAAAGATGAGGAGAAAAAAAAGGAACAGAGAGGTAAAGAAATTTGCCCAAGTTTACACACCGAGTATATGGTGGAGAGAGTGGTCTTTCCGTCTGAAGTTTAATAAACTGCTCGGTAATGTGGTAAAATATTTAAATACTTATATCCAAAAATCCAGGCTAAAGAAAAGAGGTATTTGGAAAAAATGCTAAAAGTTAATAACAAAATATTCAGTTAACAAATTTGTCATGTTGCACAGATTGTAGTGGCTAGTGTTAGGAACTGAATGTGTTGGCTCAGAATTCGTATGCTGAAATCCTAGCCTCTGTGTGGCAATGTTTAATTGCAAGACTTTTGGAAAGACTCAGTGGGATCCTGGAGGAGGGGTCTTCATGCTAGGATTAGTGGAAGAGCTTTCACAAGCCAGGAAGAGCCTTTACTAGACCCCCACTCCAACCATGTTGGCACCCTAATCTCAGATTTTCAGACTCCAGAACGGTGATAGATGTTTTTGTTTTTAGGACACCCGGTCTTGGGCAGTTTGTTATAGCAGCTCAAGCAGAGATACTCAGCACCACAACATCTATGATTTTCCTTGTATTTGTCTGAGTAGAAGAAAAGAAATCCCTTTCCACTCTGGCTAAGCTCTGCCTGGCTTTATCAGAGCCACTGTCTGCCCTTTGGGACACAGGAATGTGCTGGAGAGGAGACAGAGACAAAGGCAGCAGACACAGAAATCGTACCTCCACTTCAACCAAACTAGGAATGCATTCAAAAATTTATTTATTTAGAACATCAAATACCTATGTGCACTTGTGAAACACCACAGAGCCCAAAATCTCTGAGAGCTGAATTTACACAATGCTGGATTCTCTCTTCCTGTGCACCTAGTCATTCCTTTATCCACTCAACAATTACCAAATCAATTGTGTGTCCATCCTAGACCACAGCCTCACGTAAGGGATCAAGAACTTCCAGTGCATTTCGTCCTCCACTCACATCCCCAAGGAGAGAGAGAAAACACCAAAGCCACGAGGAGGTGCCCCTCACCATCCTGCTCCCCTGAGAAGGAGACACTTCCCCAGCCCTGTGATCCTGGGCCGTCACTGTGTGGCAGCAGGACACCCTTGTCTGGTGCTACTAGTCATACAATCCTGGGTTCAAATTTAAAAGCTACCCTTTGGGGCTGTATGACCCTGAAGGAGGTCATTTAATCTCTGCATTTCTGTTTCCCCAGTCAGAGAACGGGTGTGACATGCTATTGGTGATGACCATGGCCACAGCATTAAAGACTCTTCCCTCACATATGGGAGGTGTTACGGTTTGTGTTGAGAAGTCCTCCTGAAGCCTCATGCAGTCATGGGACGGGCTTCTGGAGTTTTTGATTGATCCATGGTCCAAGGCTGGGATTATGGGTGTGAGTGCTATAACATCCCTGGAATGGACAGCCTGCATCCAATATAAAAGGCTGCAAAAAGGCTTGCTGCCGCTCCTCCCTTTGCTCTTGCTGTTTTTGCTGTTCTCCACCAGCATGATCTGTCGCCCTCTGCCAATGTGCCGCCCGGCCTTGGAGCCTGCCAAGAATGGCCTGAAACCTCCATGAGCTACGAGCAAAAACGTCCCTTCCTTCCTTAATTTTGGACCTCAGATATTTTATCCCAGCAACAAGAGAAAAGTAAGTAAGACAGGAGTCCCAAACGGGATGTGAGAGGTGATCAAGGCACAGTAGAAGGCCACCCTGTCCAACAAAGTGGCCACTACCACATGTGGGAGTCAGCCTTGCAGAGAAGAAGCAAGCGGTGGTGGCTGGAGGAAAGAAGCAAATCGTGGTCCAGTAAGAGCCACCAGCACCTGCACACAGTGACCTGGGCACAGGGGGATACGTAGAGGTGTAACAAGGAAAGCAGCAAGAAACAGACAAGTGGGGCTATGCCTGGACTCACAGTGTGCTTAGAGGAGTTGCCCTGCCTCTGTAAACCTAAGTTTCCCCGCTGCAAAAACCAAAGCTCTCCGAGCCAGACCCTCCTGGGCTCCGATGAAGGACACCACTCTGTGTGGTAAGCTGAGTCCATCTGTAGTCACCACATCCATCTCCCAGTCCCCTCCATAGCCCCGCACAAGTCTGCAGCTCTCCTGTGCACCTCCTTGTGCTCTCACCCTCTTTCACAGCTTTGCTGCTAAATATAAAATCAAGAGCCAGCAGGTTCAGAGAAAGTACTTTAGTCTAATTGATCACGAATTGCTAATTCAGCAAAACCAAAGCCTCGAGAAGACAACTTAATTCCCAGTATGATGTCTCCTGTTACATGAGAAAGAAAAGATGGCATGGATTGAACTTTATGCAAACCCATTATATTAGCCCCAGTTACACTCTTTGGTCAACACCATCCTCCCTGCTTACAAAAGTGCCCTTCAGTACAGAGACTGCTGGCAAGAAGGACCCAGAAGAACTGGCTTTGAGTCACAGTTATGCATACATGTGTGCATGCATTCATTCATTCATCTCTTCCACACAACCCAGGGAGAGAGAGGGCTCAGACCTGGTCCTTGTCACTGAGCAATTCCCAGTCTACTCTAAAGGGCACTGACAAGTGAGCAAATGACACACAGCCGTACAACAGAGGGGGAGGAGGCTGGAGGAAGAGCCAAATCATTCACCCAGGAGTTCTTCAGAGAGAAGATCATTCCAGGCAGAGAAAACACCAGTTGACAAGACAGTCTGGCCATCATTTGTTTGTAGACCAGAAATTAGTTCAGCTGAAGCATGAGCTGCATGAGGGTGGGGCAAGCAATGAGCACCAGATGAACTGTTTCATCTAGGCCTGCTTCTCCATCCACCAGAAAGAGGCCTTTATCCCAACCTCCCTGCCTCTACTGTGGTGGGGAAACTGAGAAGTGATTCTTTTCAATTGCACTTTGAACAACATAGTGCATTGTGGAGATAGCAGTTAAGCCACGTTTTTAAGAGGTAGCATTTTGGCCCTGGGTAAATGAGAGAGCCCACTGGGTCAGCTGGTGGGAGCTTCTTCGGCAGAAGAGTGGTATGTCTTTGTCTTTATCCTCTGGGCTTCCAACCTCGTCTTCAGCGGCACGCGGAGGCCCCAGAATCTTAGCATCTCCCCCCAACTTCCCGTAAGTTCCTTGCTTTTGGAGTGAGATGCATGTAGTGTCAAATCCCGGCTCTGCTACGTAACAAGTGTGAAATGGTGAGACTCCCTAGGCCTCTCCTAGCTTCCATTTCCCTCTCTATAAAGCAGGACTAGGGCTGTTTACCTCAGCAGATTTACAAGCACTAAGTGAGATAATCTGTGGGAAAGTTCTTGGTGAACTGTAAAGCAATGCAGGTATAAGCTAAGGTCATTCTCTCCTCACCATCACTGCCCTGTTTCTTCATAATGAGAATACCTCCTGGTCACTAACACACACTCATTTGGGTGTGGCACACATGGCACTGGAGGTCAGGAGACCTGAGGTGTTTCCCTCATATTACTAGTTCCGTCTACATTCTTTCTGTGCTCCTCTCTATATGTCAGGAGCTGTGTAATCCTGTTTCCTTTGCCTACTTGCTTCCCAGCCACCCTACTGGGAGACTGCAGAAGGAGATAGGAGTGGCCAGGTTACCTCCTCTTGCTCTGCCTCAAGTGTGCACTTGGCAGCTTCTGTGCATTCACCTCAGCCCCAGATGGCCTTGGCTTCTGCACTTGGAGATGCCACCTCCTCCTGCTGGCTCTTGACCCCTGAAGAAGTAACTCCTGCTCTGACAGCCTCTGAGTTGCCTTTGTAGCCCATCTGCCTTCTAACGCTTCTACTTGCTGCACAGCCATTCCCTACATGCAAAGATGTATTAGCGCATTTACCCCTTGGGGTCCGACCAACACCCTGGGTGGATGACTTATCTCACTGCCAAAGGGCATGGTGGGTGGTCTCTGGGATGTCTTCCACTCTGCATCCGGCTCTTTCCGTTGCCATTATTAGAGGAATTTCACAGCCAACCCATCTACCTGTCCTCCATGGCTCTCTCCCTGTCCAGCCATAGCCATCAGAGTACTTCCATTTATTTGCTCCAAATCAATTAACAACCAAATTCACAACCAATACTCAAAACTTGACTCTCTAACACCAACCCAGCCCCAAATCCCAGGCTGAAGACTTACCTGCGTCTTTACCCTCGCTCTCCACTGCCCTTCCACTCTCCTCTCAAACTCCTGGAGGAGGCGGCGCACGTCCTGGACAGCTGTGTGTAGTGTGTGCTGCACCTGGCTTGGAGCAAGAACTCACAGGAAACCTTTGCTAAAAGTCTGGTGAATGAATGTTGTACATCATGAGTCTCCTTGGCCCTGCATTTATAGAGCACCCTACCCTACAAGGGGGTCAAGTCCCCACTGTGCCCCTTATAACTGTGAACTGAGCTCCTTCTTTGAGAGTCTCTGAGATATTCTTTCCTTGTATAGTTGGGGTTCTAGGATCCACCGCAAGCTGTAAGGATACATGGAGAAGATGTCCATTTCTCTCTCCCCTGCTTGATCCCCGACCTCCTGACCAGCTTTGTCCAACCTCAAAGTCTGCCCCTCTCCTGTTGCCATGGTACCAACAGTTCCTCTCCTGTCTGATGATTTGGAACAATAAACTCACCACCCAGGGATACTGAGCATCTTTCTTGTAGCTCCCTGTTTTACACCGCATGCCCCTTGCGTTTATCCTGATTCATGAAAGGAAACTAGAAACTACTTTCTCTCAAGAGCTACACATGGAGAAGACAAGACGCTCACTCTTTCATCCAGATCACACAATCCCCAGGCCATTTCTAACATGTCCACCGTCAGGACAGTCATTCAGATTCCAAAAGACATTGACATTTTTCTCTGCACAATTCGCCAGCAAAGCAATACTGCTTTAATTATGTGTCTATTATTATCATCAGCATAATGCACCCACATAGATGGTGGCAGCAAGGCTGGGTTAATATATTCATTAGGAACAGGCACAAGCAACATGACATTAATACTGCTAATAATACCTAATTGAACTTAATTGCAATGTGATGCCTAATATATTGTGATGAATTTATTCTCAAAGTATTTACATATTTGTAGTTAAGTAATTAGCATTCCACCCATAAATAACTCCTCAAAAGTCCACTCCAGCTCTGGAGCAGAAGGGAGTGTCTCTACACCCTCCTGCTTGCAATAGCCAGGCAGAAAAGCTCTTAATTTGTGCAGAAATACATATATCACGTTCTCCTCAAAGGCAGTGCTGGGACCCACAGAGAAGGCATTTGGGGAAAGGTGGCAAAAAGAGATTTGCTTACTCTAGACTCCAAGTACATGACTGAGATGAAGACTTTCATGGCAGGCTTTTGCTGTGTGTCTTGGAAGACACCACAAGCTCCATGGTCTGCCCGAAGTTGCTGACCTCAAGGAGGACACACACAAAAGGCAGGAAAGAGACACAAGTGGAGAGAGGGACTACAAGGGGAAGGGAAAGCACCTGGCCCAAGGGAAGAGTCCTTAGCCAGGCAAGCCGCTCTCCCAGACTTGCAGTGCTGTCGTAAGGCAGCAGAACAGATGTAAAGCGGCAACAGTATGACTTTTTACTCACTCTTTATGCAACCTTGGGTCAAATATAGTGTCCAGCCTTCTGTTCCCCTTCTGAACAGTGTTGTGTTAATTACATGACAAAATAAAATAAATAAAATAGAACAAAATCCAAGAACTGGAGTCCTTGTTTCCTCAGCCTGCCTGCTTCATGGAATTAGTGTTAAATCTAAGCTCCAGAACAAGTTTTCATTTCATAACAGTTCCCATCATTTAAAGTCTGGTGTTGTCAGGCAAGTTACTGAATCTCTGGGGACCTCCAGTTCCTCGCTTATGAGGCTTAATATCACACCTAACTTGTGGGGATGTCATGACAGTCAAATGGAAAAGCAATTCATGCAAAGTGCTTAGAGACTGCGCACATAGCAAACACTTACTGTTAGTTTCTACCACATTGCTGTGGCCACTCCCTCCTGTGCCAGGTCTATTTGTAGAGGAAGAACCCTCTCTAGACAGTAGAGGCAGAAATGGAATTCACCATAGTAGTTAAATGGGCAAGAGAGTTCTTGAGTGCTAAACACAAGTTCAAGATAAGCATTTCAGAAATAGAAGCCCAAAGGTATGCCATCCAGAAGCCACCAGCTCCAAGTCCATCTTATGGCCACAGACAGGAAGCAACAGGGAACAGCAAATGGCCACACTCAGGAGGCCACTGTGAGTGCTGCTGGCTGCCCTCAGCCACAGCCAGCCTGCAGCTCATACCCATCCTGTTGGGCCCTGGACAGTGGAGCCACTGCTATCAGGGCTACTAAAAAAAAAAAAAAAAATCAAGCCTCTGCAGCCATGGTTTCTAGGAGAAGCAGGAAAAGCCAAGTCTTCTCACTTCTAAATCTAAACAGCAAATACGATGGCCCAATTCCAAAGATACCTTGAACCCCAATTGCCAGGAAATCTGGAGAAGGTAATTTTACCCTCTGAGCACTGCAGTTCAGAAAGGCACACCAGAAGAGTGTCAAGCAGGTGAGTTCTAATTCACCTTACCTGCCATGCTCTCTGTGCCCCATCCAAGCTGAACAAGAAGCTACCTGGGAAAACAGAGGTGAGGCTATGACCAGCCAGGCCTGCAGCCCCAGAGTCCTATCTGATGGCCTGCACAAAGCCTGGAGGATTTGTTCCTCCAGCTTACAAGGCAGACAGGAGTGTGAGCACAGTGTTCCTTCGGGTTTCCCAGTACTCTAAACCTTACGGACAGAGCGAGAACTACGGAAAGTTCAACCTCAGAAGAGAATGCTTTACTCCTTCTGACGGGAGCTGGTCACCCAGGCACACCTCCTTCTGTGACCCAAAGCAAGGGGCATCACAAGGAGTAGATCTGGGTCAGCTCCGGCCCCAGTTCTGGGTGGCACAGTCTCCATTTGCCGCTTGCATCCTTCCAGATCCACCTCTGCCTTTTACTGCCATCTACCACTCAGTGCTCCACCATGATGGTTCTAACAGCTAGCTCAAAGCTGGGTGCAGCAGTGGCACTGGCAGAAAACGGGAGGCCCAGCAGAGTGGGTGGAACATATTCCCCGCTTTCTGTAGAGTTCAACACTGACGTTCTGGCTATGTTTGTGTCCCTTGGCAAGGCCTATTGGCCTTGGCTTCCTGGCCATCATCACTTCCCTTCACCTTGAGGTCTAGAGGGAGTAACAGCTTCGCACTGTCAGTCACCCTAACTGCATGAGTACCACCTGGAGGCTGTTGAAACTTTGTTCTCAGGTCTGTTCGATCCCCCTATTGAATAGTTCCCTTCAGTTAACACAAGTTCTCACAGGATTCCTGACCAATATCAACCCCAAGGACACAATAACTTCTGAGACAGAGCATTTTCCTTTCTCAAGGTCCATGTCATCCATATTCCCTTTGCTGCTCCCTCCAGCCTCCTCTTGGAGGGTTGGCGTATACTGAGTGCCCAAAATGTGCCTGGCACCTTCCCATCTCACTTTACAGATTCCTTTCTTGTGTTCCAATTGGAAATCAGACAATGAGAGGAAGATAGTGTGGTGATTAATCTCTGCAAACAAACCACTCCAGACCAAATCCATGCTCTGGTCTGTCGTGTTGGTCAAGTGACTTCAGCACTCTGGGCCTCAGTCTGTCCATCTGAAAGTAATGGGGATAAAAGATAAGACTGGCCTCATAAGATGTCTGTAATGATTGAATGAATAAATGGCTCAAAGTATTCAGAACAGCACTTGGTACATAGTAAGTGCTCAATAAATTGTTGCTACACTTTGCATGATAAAACATTTTGAAATCACATTCGAGGGAAAGGAAAGGTTTTTGCTAAGTTTCTAGGTACAATATTGTTCAATTGGCAGGGAAGGTCCACTTAGTCGAGGAATTGATTACACAGCAATTTCAAGGAGAGTTTTTTAACCCAGAACTCTCAAAAGAATTAATTCAGAAAAATCCCATCCTAAAACAAGAATTGTGTACCTGTGTGTATAGGGAGATACACTGGGCACCAACATAGGTATCCATACCCTCTTTCATAAGGAAATGGCCAAGAATGATCAGGGTTTAAATCTTACTCTACCACGTGGTAGTCACTGCCTCTAAGCAACGTGTTTACTTGGAATCAAAGACTTCGCAGCTTTAAAAGAAAGTAGATTCTAAGATACCATTTTCACCAGTCTATGTAAAGACCAGCAAGAGACCCATTCTGGAGTTCATGAGGACTGCCTACCTAGCTCACCTTGCCTTCCACGCTTCTTCTATAACTAGGATATGCCTATGGGCTTACTTCAAGTACGGTCCTAAAATACTGTCAAATTACCACTGAGTGCTCCAGGGTGTGGCTGTTATCAACAGCTACTCCTGGTCTTTATAACTTCAGGCCCCGAGTTCTGGTTCCCTTCTATGCATTCATGTTGTCCTTCTCAGTGGAAGTGGCCTTTAGGGAAGAGTAGGACTTGTTACCTGACATCAGGTAGCGTCTACGCATGGTGGTCCAGGTGGACTCCTTGACCCTCATTGGGCAACAACCCTCTGGGAGCACCAGTAACACTGCTGACAACCCCATGGAGGTCCTATCAGGCCCATGGAAGAGAGATAAAAGGAGGCTGAGCAGTCTAATGGGAACAGCTAGGGTTTCCCAAAGAGATAGAACAAATCGTGTGTGTGTGTGTGCGTGTGTGTGTGTTGTCTGTGTGTGTGTGTGTGTAGATTTATTATAAGAAAGTGGCTCATGTGATTGTGGAGACTCACAAATCCCAGGATCTTTAGGGTGGGTAAGCAAGGTGGATACCCTGGAGAGTCTGTGATCCAGCCCAAAAGCTAGAAGGTTTGAGATCCAGGAAGACCTGATATGTCCATTCAAGTCTCAAGGCAGGAAAATGTCAGTGTCCCAGTTTAAAGGCACTAGGAAAGTAAATCCTCTTATTGAAAGAAGATTCGGCCTTTTTGTTCTATTTAGGCTTTCAACTGATTGGATGAGGCCCACTCTCCCCAAGGAGGCCAAGCTATTTAGCCTACCAGTTAAAATACTAATGTCACCAAAAACATTTTCACAGAAACACCCAGAATAACATTTAACCAATCATCTGGACACCTTGTGACCCAATCAAGCTGACAAATAAAATTAACCACCCAGTCACCCATTGCTAGAATTGTCTGCATTCTGTTATTTTGTGTCTTAGTTATTTTCCTGTTATTGGGACAAAATATCCAACACCCACATCTTTCAGGAGAGGAGGTTCATTTTGGATCTAGACCATGATACTCTACTTTTAGCCCCACAAGACTTATATGGATCTCGTTTTGCAGAACACATTTAGTCCATTTCCAAGAGTCAACAAAGTTTTAATGGTTCTAACATTACTGAAAAGTTGAGGTCAAAGTTTCCTCTGTGATTCAAGGCAGTCTCTTAGCTGTGAGCCCCTGTAAGGGTCAAAAAGAACGTTGAATACTGTAGACATACAATGCCACAGGATGAACATCCCCTTTTCAAAGTGGATAAATAGGGGGATAGAAAGCAATAAGACCAAAGCATGACTGGAACTCAGCAGTGGAAACATTAAATCCTCTAGTTGCATGTCCAGTGTTCAGGGAGAGCTGTTAAAAAGGGCTTGAGCAGGCTTACCTTCACGTCCTTGCTGGTTGTAACCCTCACTGCCTTTCTCTCTTGGGGTGGCTTTCTTCACTGTCTGTGACCTTCTTCAGCAGACATTCCATGTCCCTGGCATCTCCAACATCCTGGAGTCTCTACTAAATTGTTTACTTCGCTCTCACAGGTTCAGGCACTGTTGTCTCAGGGCCACACTGCCTGGCCTCCCAGGATTTCCTTTGAAGTCTGGGTAAAAGCCCTTCAATTGCTGTGTTTTTCATGCTTATAAAATCAGCACCACATTGATGACACCAAGGTCTTCTGCCAGCTCAAGCAGTATGCAGGTATCCCTGGATCGTGGCTGCCTCAGCCTCTTGAGTGTTTGGTTGGCTGGACTTGGAGAAACATTTCCCTTTGTGCCCTGAATAAACAAGGTACCCTGGGACTCTCTTTCCAAATGAAAGCTCTACAGTTTTGCCCTTTGAGCCTAAGGGAGGTGGGACTTTGCTGAGTCCTGAGATGCCCTCAAGGAATCTTTCTTACTGTCCTGATGCAGAGTACACAGCTTCTTTTTAATACTAACCTTTTGAGCAATCATGCTTTCCTTTAGCCCAGCTTTGCAGGTGCCCCTTTTTTGCTAAACTCTAAACTTTTAAAATCATTTAGCTTCAACATTTGGCCCCGAGTTTTACTGTAGATCTGACTAAATGCAGCCAGCAGTACCCATGCCACAGCCTGAATATTATGCTGCTTTGAAATTTCCTCTGCCAGATTAATTAGTCTACTACCCTTAATACCAGTCTACTACAAAGTCTCTGGACAGGGGCAAACTGAAGACAAATTTTTGCCAGGGTGGAACACGCATAGCCTCTAGTCCAGCTGAAACCTCCTCGGCCTGGATTTACCGTCCGCATGCCTGTCAGCATTCTGGTCTTTCTGATCTCTGACCAGAATCTCTCATTAAGCTGAGCCTATAGCACTCCAGGGATTCTCTATTCTCTCCTAAATTACTGTGAATCAGTTCCAAAGGCTTCTGAACCATATGTTCAGTCACAGTCACAACAACCCTACTCTCAGTG
Organism: Dinomys branickii; assembly: GCA_004027595.1. Lineage (NCBI taxonomy): Eukaryota > Metazoa > Chordata > Mammalia > Rodentia > Dinomyidae > Dinomys > Dinomys branickii. The sequence continues at coordinate 35,116 of PVLD010005407.1, read as the reverse complement.
CCAGAACCATTGTTAGGTACTTTCCCATTGCTAGGACAAAACATCCAATATGCACAATTTAAAGGAGAAGACATTTATGGTGACATGGTTTCATTTCATGGTGGGCTGACTCCTAGGCGTAAACAGGATGCCAGAGAAGCATGGTGGAGGAAAAGGTGCTCAATCTTTGGTAGCCAGGGGACAGAGACAGACAGACAGACAGGAATACAACCCAGTCTCACCTCCAGTGACCCACCTCCAACCAGGCCCCGTCAACTCACAGTTCGTGTACCTTAAGCTCATCAAAGAATGAGACAGCTGATGAGCGTAGCACTCCAGCACTCCCACTATCCACTAACCTTCTGCACACGGGAGAACCGGGGCAGCATCTCAGGGCTAAACCAGCAGTCTGCCCCCTGCCTTTCCAGCCACCTCTCACAGAGTGCACTCCTCCGAAATTTGATAAAGGATGCTGTAAGGCAAACACAGTCTTTTTCTTCATTTCTCCCTTCACTGATTTCTGTAATTTTTTACCTGATTCATTCCCTGAAACACATTCCTTCTTTAAACACCCTTAGAGAACAACCTGCAATAGTTCATAGATACTAATTAGGAAACAAGACTAGAGACACGGAGTGTCTGCTCTTTGGGGACGAAAAGATGAAGGCCTAAAACTAACACAGCTGCAATAGTGATGAAGGGAGGAGAACAGGAATCCACAAGCATTTGAGAAACAGAGCAATAGACATTATTAAACATAAAGGGGAAAGACACCGCCAGTGAGCTCTCAGCCTCTTGTCTGAGGGGCTTTGGTGATTATGTCGCCTTGGAGGCAGAGTTCCTGATGGGGCTGCTCACAACCGGATGCCTCAGCATATGGTTCTGTGAGAGACTTTTGTTATTCTGTTTTCCAGAACCCTTTCCTGCTGAGGACAGCAGCCCTTCTGTTTTCTGACATGGTTCCAAAAGAGAGACCTGAGTGGAAGCTAAAATCTTTGTCAGAAATTGTGCTTATCTGATTAATTTGGCTCACAGAGAGACAAGCTGCCAAAGACCATGGAGAAGCATTACAGAGAACAGAGGTGGCATTAAAAGCCACGCAATACCCTGATAATGCCCTCATCCCTGATTCCAGTTGTCCTGGTCCAGCCACATTCCCACCCTGGCTTTGCGGTAGCCTCAGCTAGTCCGAGTGATCACTCTGCCACTGAGTTTCATGGGGTCTGGAGCTCTGAAGAGTGGGAATGCTGGATGGAGGCCTGAGAGATGTCAGCCAAGAAATAATGACAGGCCCTTTAGGACAACCACTAAGGACAACTACATAGAATGAAACTAGAAGAAGCAAGGGGAAAGAGCAAGACTCTGAGGAGTCTTCCACATTGTAAGAATAAACAGAAAAGAAAGGGAATGAAAAGGAGTTTAGAGATTTTTGTGCAAAAAAACATCATGGGAGTGTGAACCCCGAAATAAAGGAGAGATTGTCTCAAAGGACTGCTCAAGCAGGCCTAAGGGGGCAGAGATAACTGCCTGGAGAAGAGCCTGGGTAGGACCAGCCTTTCTCCCCAAGCCTAGAGGGAGAGCTACAGATAACAGGGGAGATGGTAGAGCGCAGGGTAGGAGAGTGCTTGAGGCAATGAGAAGGCCTGGAGTTTGTCTGCTTGCGCTGAAAAATAAGGAGAGAGGGGCCTACTGGGGAGTGGCCGGTCAGAGCACGGAGGCAGAAATGAAAGTTTACAAAGCACGGCCACTCCTCTTATCTCTTTCTCCTCATACACTGGTGAGGTGGCTCTTAGGGAGACTCATCGTCTGCTCGGCAGTGATAAAACTGAGGCTAAGACCCTTCACTGATCAAGGTGCCATGGTACGCGGTAGAACTCAGAGGAGGCGGTCTTTGGCCTCACGTACACAGCTCTTTCACTGGCATCCCATGGTCCTTCCTGCTTGGACTAAGTCTGACCTGAGCCTGGGACATAACAAAGAGCTTTCAGGAGGAGAGAGAAGAAAGCCAGCCCATACTGAGGACGCTCACTATCAGACTCCACCCTGGGCAAGGGAGTCTCTCAGCACCCACTAATGCCAGGTACAGCTGCTGGGAGTACAGCAAGAGACAAGCTGTTATGGTTGATACGTTGTGTCAACTTGGGGAGTTTAAAAGGTTAACTATGTGATTCAGCCAGAAGCCAGGGTGCTTACTTCCTATACATCCTGACCCTGTGGAAGAGGAGGGCATGGAGACCGTGTGAGAGCTACATGCCCCCTGGGTGGGGGTATGCTGTTTACAATGTGAGGGAAGGAAAGAGGCTGCTTGCAGCCATTCCTCCCTTTTGCTGGTTTGCTGGCAGCTCTGCTGCCCTGAACAGTTTGCCCTCTGCCATGTGCCACTCTGCCTCTGAACCAGCCAAGTATGAACTGAAACCTCCACGAACTGTAAGCTAAATAAACCTTTCCTTCCTTCATTTTGAGTGTTGGGTATTTTGTCTCAGCAATGAAAGAAAAGTAACCAAGACAGAATTTGGTACCAGCAGAGTGGGGTTGTTGCTGTTACTATACCTGACCATGTGGTTCAAGAGCCTTTGGAAATTGCTTATGGGAAAAATTTGGAAAGGTTCAGAGATGTCTCCTGAAAGAGATGCACTGGAACGCCTTCAGCTGTTTTGTCTGGGAGATTCTGGTCAGAGCTTGGAAGACCAGAAGGCTGATAGAAATCCTGCCAGTAAAGACCAGGTTTGGAAGGTTTCTGATGGGAAGGACTGCATTGGTTGTTGGTCTCCAGATGATGTATGTTATGGCTTGGCAAAAAGTTTGTCTGCATTTTGCTTGTGTCCAGAGACTTTGCCTAAGACTGAGATTAAGGGTGGCAGCGAACTGATTAATCTGGCAAAAGAAATTTCAAAGCAGTCGAATGTTGGGGCAGTGGCATGGCTATTGTCGGGGGCTTTTAGTCATATTTATATTGACAGTCAAAAGCAAAGAGCCCAGCAGGATGATTTAAAATGTGAGTTTGGCCAGAAAGGAAGCTCCAGTAAAACTGTGGATTTCAAAGGTAAGGCTGAAAAGCTCTGTATTGTTGAGAAGGAACAAGAGAATGGAAAAGATGGCCTGCTCAGGCCAAGTCTCCAACCTTTCTTTACGGTCTCAAAACTGCAAAGGTGAAAGACCTTGCCTTGAGAAGGAAGCTAAAGAGCACCATGTTCCAGAATGGCAGCGGTGGCCGCACCAGGTTCCAGAATGGAGGCAGCATAGAGAATCTGTTCCTCAGAATTGGATTCAGTGTGCCCAGCAATCCAGGCACTCGACCCCTAAGGCCAAGAGAGAGGAAAGTCTGGATACTGCTCCAGGTGGCAGTAGACCTTGGCATCATCCATGTGGCCCTGGCTTTAGGTGCAAGGAAAATGCAAGAGTTCTGAGGTTAAAGTGGCTTCCACCCAGATTTCAGAAGGCCAGGGAGGCCAGGCAGTGTACTCCTGAGAGGGCAGTGTGTGAAGCTGTGAGTGTAAAGCAAAAGGTGCCCTGGAGACCTCAGAAGTTTAGAAAAGCCAGGAACGTGGATCATCAGAGGAAAGCTGCAAGGAGAGAGCAAAGCAGGCCTAAGAGAGAAGCCATGGAGGCTGTAACCAACAGAAGTGCCATAGGGGTGGACTCATGCAAGCCTTTTGGAGCTCAAAATGTACACAACATGTTGCTTCAGATGCTGGATGTGGAATTATAGGACACAATGTTAGCCCTGCTGGATTTTGGACTTGCTTTGGTCCCAATGCTCTATATTCCCGTTTGTGACTTTTGGAATGGTGATGTTTATTTTGTGCCTTTAAATGTTAGAAGTGTTTAATTTTCGTTTGTACAGGGGTGGTGTCTTTGTATCTGCAAACTGGGTTTAAGGAAATGTGTATGATTGCCAAGTTGACAAGGGGTGGAATGTTATGGTTGATACATTGTGTCAACTTGAGGAGTTTAAAAGGTTAACTATGTGATTCAGCAGGAAGCCAGGGTGCTTACTTTGTGTACACCCTGAGCCTGTGGAAGAGGAGGGCATGGAGACTGTGTGAGAGCTACATGCCCCCTGGGTGGGGGTAGGCTGTTTACAAGGTAAGGGATAGAAAGAGGCTGTTTGCCTGCCATTCGTCCCTTTTGTTCTGGTTGTTTCACTGTGTTCTGCTGCCATGAATATTTGCCCTCTGCCATGTGCCACTCTGCCTCAGAACCAGTCAAGTATGGACTGAAACCTCCACAAACTGTAAGCTAAATAAACCTTACCTTCCTTCATTTTGGGCTTTGGGTATTTTGTCTCAGCAATGAGAAAAAAGTAACCAAGACACAAGCCGATATGTGCCTGCCCTTGTGAGACACATTCCACCCGGGACCAAAAGAGAAACGAGGTGCCTCCTTGTAGTCCTATACCCAGCAAACCTGTAACAGCTGCATACTTTGCACCCGACTCCATTTAGTGCCTAGAGATAGAGCAGTCAGCAAAAATAGACACAATGTAAATAGAATTCATACATAGTGATAAGTGCTACAGAAAAAAATGAAGTATAAAAGGAATCCAGAGTTCTGGAGTGGGGAGATCTCAGTTTTTAAAAAAGGGTTATACAAGTCCTCATGGAGAAGAGTATGGAGCAAAACTCCAAAACAGGTGAAAGAACAGACCTTGGAGATACCTGTGGAAAGATAAAACAGCAAGTGCAAAGGCCCTGAGGTTAGCATATGCCCAGACTGCTCAGGAACATCAGAGGCCAGTGTGTGTGGAGTGTGGCAGGGCACCATGGACTGGGGGGAGGTGGGCAGGTAGAGTAGAATGGAGTGGGTAGGCTGATAGTGGAGGACACATGAGGCTGAAGGAAGTGGCTTATAGGGGAGCAGGTGGAGTTGGGCAGTGGGGCTGGGAAGGTGGAACATGGTTGGGACAGTGTGTAGAGGGGAGGTGGTGTGAGCTAGCACAGCAGAAAGGGGTATAGCAGGTTGGAATGGGCTGGCTGGATGCAGTAGATAGTATCTAAAAGGGTGGTAAGGAGCATATGGGTTGTATCAGAGTGGGGCATAGTAGACCTACACAGTGGGGTAGGGTGCAGTCGGGTATGAGGGCCACTGGACCGAGAGTCCTGAGGACTTGGGCTCCTACTCCCAGCAAGGTGGAAACCCCAGGTCATGTTGTTGTGAACAGTGCTATGATGTGACTCCACTTCACAGCGACCCTCAAGAGGTGGTGCTGAGAGTGGGGTACACAGAGACAAGGTGGGGGTAGGAAGACCAGTTAGGAGACACAGATGTGATTCCAGGCAGAGGCGCTGGACGGAGGGGTAGCAGTGGGGGCGGTAAAAATTAAAATGACTCCGTTTGGGCGATAGACCCAACCATTGTGCCGGGTCCCGGGTGTGAAAATAAAAGAAGAGTCAAGAAAGCTCTGTGATGCTGGTCTGAGTGATTAAAAAGATGCTGCTGCCATCATGTACAACTGGGGGGTCTGGAGACCAGGTTGGGGAGGCCCAGGGTTCGACTTGAGAAATGTCAGGTTTGAGATGCTGCAGGCCCAAGCATTGCAGAGTTGATTGTGTCAGTCTGGAGCTTAGCCCAGAGATCTGAAGTAAAGATAAAACTTTACAGATCAGCAGCTTAGCTAAAGCGAAGAGGTTCCCACCAACCAAAGAAGGCCATTTCCTTTAGTAAGAACATTAACCACAATGGGTTGACACACAAGACGTGTTTAAAGATTCGTAGTGACACTAAAAATGCCATTTTGGCCCCTTCAAGGATACTGAAAAGCAAACTCATTATTCAAAAACTGGTAAATACTAGATAATAATTAAGCACTTAAACTGCCTTTCCTTTACGAATTGCTCTTCCATGTAAGCAAATGGTTGGTGAGGGAAACACTTTACAGAAGTGTTCTCGTGAATTAAGAAGGAACAACAGAGATGGAAGATCGCTGTTCCGTAAACTCTGGAAGAAATGTTGGTCCCAGGTGATAACTGTCAGCAGCAGCAGGCTCAGCCACCGGCCAGAGGTGACGTGCCTCCTGTCCGACGCCAGCTATGAAGTTTTCCTGCCAAGAGAAAGGGAAGCCGTGCTGATTTATTTCCTAGTTTGCAGGAAATACAGAAGACAGAAGGACACGTCTAAAAATACTGGGGAGACACAACCAATCAAGTAATCCAGAATGTGAGACACTCACAGAACAAACAGCCCATTTTCTTCAGCAAGTAAATTACCATAAAGCACGAACTCAGAAGGATGTATAACTTGAAGCCCAAAGAGCTATATGTCAATCACCTGTTATACCTGACACCATTTGGAGTCCAGTTTGGACAAACCACTGATTAGATATTTGATATATTAAGGAACAATTGCCAATTTTAGGTGTGATAATAGTGCGTGGTTATGGTTAAGAAAAAGAAGTCCTAATTTTTAAAAATATATATTAAAATATTTGCAGTTCAGGCCATCTTATGTCTGAGATTTGCTTTCGAATATTTGGTTAGAAAGATGAGGGCCGAAGGGACTCAAGCAGTGAACATTGCGTTGATCACATCTTTCTTCATACTTCTTTGTATATTTGCAATTCCCTACAGTTTTTAAAAAGGTTTAACAAGAAAGCTATCAGCATAATAAATGATATGATTAGAATATTCCTTATTAAACCAGACGCAAAGCAGTATTATTTTCTTGAAAATTAAGCCTAATCAGAAAATAATCAGCCTTGAAAACTAGAGATCACAAATGCCAGCCCCAGTCAGCCTGTCCTGCCTTACAGAGCAGCCACCGAGCAAGAGAACAGTGATGGCAAGTGGGGCAAGGACAGGCTAATCGGGGCTGGCATTCATGAGCTTAGGTTTCTGAGGCTGATTATTTTTCTGGCTAGGGCTTATTTGGGGGTAAACACAGTTATAAGAAATTCAAGGACAGGGAAACTCATCTACCCAGAGGGCTCCCTATGGGAAGTGGGTGCTACTGATAACAGAACTCTTAGGAGCAATGGGAATGTTCTGTATCATGACCCGGATGATGCTTATGTGTGTGTTTGCAACCATAAAGCTACATTTGCACATTTTACTATATATAAAATTATACTTTGATCTGTTACAAAAGAAAAGAAAAAGAAACATGGTCCATGAGTTGCCAGCACACAAATGGTACCCAAAGTTGCAAGACTGGATGAAATCACTGAAGAGCAAGTGAGACAGGAAGGGGGACCAAAGGCTGTATCCCAGGGTTCATCCACCTCCACAAGACTAGGAGATGAGGAGAACCCAGAGGCAGCCAAGGACAGGCTGTGGAGAGAGCATCAGTGTGCCAGTGGGGTGTGGAAGCCGCTGGAGGAAGTCAGAGGCTGTGACAGGCAGGGATGGCCCAGGGCCCAGGGCCATGACCACCGCTCAGGGGATGGTAGGCAGAGAGGACACAGCGGGGAGCCAGTGCACAGATGGGGCTTGATGGCGCTGGACAGTTCATTCCTGTGCTTCCACCTACCAGACCATGCAACCCCACTTCCCCGAGTGCTGTGCTCCCCAGGAGTGAAGCAGGTGTGGTGATGGCTTTTTTGTTAGTCTACTTGGGCTGCTCTAATAGCTTGGCACAGATAGGATGGCTGGAAACAACACAAATTTACTCCCATAGTCCTCGAGGTTGGGACGGCTGAGGCCAAGCAGTCAGCAGAGCTGATGTCTGAGGAAGACCTACTGCTGGCTCAGTGGGATCCCTGGTCCTTCCGCTGTCAGAGGAATGGAGATTGGCAGAGAAGCAAGGGCCTCCTGTGGCCTCTTACAGAGGAGCTATCTTCCCCTTCACAGGGCTCCAGCCGCCTCCTGACACTAGTGCACTGGGCTGAGGAGTCCAGGGTACACATTTGGCTAGGGAGCACATAACCAGTGCTCCTTCCCTTCAGACCACAGCAGTGTCACACTGTGGTGTCATGAAGCAGAATGGAAACCCAGCACAGTGTAGAGCACCCAGGATTTGTATAGTAAGCTATCTTGACCAAGAATCCATACTGTGACTATCAGATGACAAAGGACTGGCGATTTCGGCCAGAGAGCAGACAGGCTCTGATGGCATGTGGAAATGAGCTTTCAGAACCAGAGGGCTATCACGGGAGTGAAATAAAGTAGGAAATTATCTCAGGTAAATACATACAAGAAATCAGTGGCACACACCTGTCAATCAGACAGTCTTAGAGGCTGAGGTAGGAGGATCACAAGTTTGAGCCCAGCCTGGGCAATTTAGCGACTTAGCAGGACCCCTGTCCCAAAATACATATATATAAAAGGGCTAGGATGTAGTTCATTGTGGGAGTCTCAGGTTCAATCCCAATACCACAAAGAAAAAGAAATCACAAACCTAGGAGGACAAATGTGCAGGACCTCAGGCTCAGAGTTGCTATGGGGTGCAAAAAGCTGGGAAGAGTGGGTCTGCTGCCCTCCGCAGCTGCCCTCTCTGGCGAGGCTCAAAATGGCTTGCCAGCTGTGCTCAGGCTGTGGCCGCAACCTTGCTGGGTCCTAAGAGTAACAAGCACAGACCCCGTAATTATTAACCTTGCCAGTTGCTTCTGCAGTTTATTGTGACAAGACAATGCAATAAAGAGGGAGGTGATCAAAAAGCAATTTTGTAGCAGCAAGCTTAAAGTGACAAACCTTGCTTTTCCTAAATAAATCACCATTATCCTCCGATGGCTCAGGACTGACAACCCCTGGGTTTCCTTAGTAACGAAGTACTTAGAGAAACCTGTGGCCCAGTGTGAGCAGGAGTGGGCAGGGTCTGCAGCGAGGGGCCTGTCACCCGCCTTTCCGGGAGGCCCTGCACCTTACAGGTGACACAGGCTCCAGCAGCGCTCCTGACTGCACCCTTCTGTGCTGGCGCTCTTCTCCAGGGACCTGAGGTCTGCGACACGTGGTAATTTGTCATTTTGCACCATTATTAATTTGGTCTGTGAGCGCCATTTGGTTTGCTACAGAGTGGTTTGCGAGCCCAGCGTTCAGATCTCAGCATGGCCTTTGAGGTGGGCAAAGTAACGCCATCCCTAGAAATGTGCAGAAATGGTTTCCCCATGAATCGTGGTCCTGAGACAGCAGAGAGCTAATGCTGGTGATGGAAAAGAGGAAAAAATAACCCAAAACAGCAGTGGCCCTTAGGGAAGAAAAAGATTATGGTAAAATTAATACATTTTAGACTGACAGTTGCAGATATCTATCTGGATTTAGGGTCTCTGAGTCTACCCTTTATGAGTACATACCCACAACCCTGTGTTTTAAAGTTAGCTCCTCCCTTCCCTCTTCCTCGCCTGCTCCTACTTTGCTCCCCGCCCGGAGGAAGGCCGCGCACTGTCCGTGGGGGCTGGGGACGGTGTTCTACACGGTAGCCAGGAGCGCACGGTAGGAGGGCGGCTGGGGTTTCGGAAGGCAAGGAGGCGACCCCATGGACACCTGCAGGAGACCGCTCTGGGCAGGCAGAGCAGGTGCAAAAGCCCCACACAGGGGCATCTAGGAGTTTTTGAGGAAAAGCAAGACAGTGACGAAGCTGGAGTGGGGGCAGTGTGGGCAGGGGCAGTGGCACCAGGGCAGGAACGAAGGGCCAGGTCATGCAGGCCACTGAAGTGCTTTGGCTTTTTCTTTTTTCAGTCCAGCTGTTGAACCCAAGAGGCACTGAGCTGAGCTACATCTTTAGCAATTGTTTTAAAAATTTTATTTTTATTTTAAGACAGGATCTTGCTAAATTGCCCAGGCTGGCCTCAAACTTGCAGTGTGCCTGTCTCAGTCTCCTGAGTAGCTGAAATCACAGGCATTCGATACAGTACCCAGCTAGGACTTCAGATTTAATTGAGTGAAATCAGACCCATGGTGAGGCTCTGAGCAGGGGAATGATGTGATCTGACTTTGGACTTCGGAAGGAATAAAGCACTCGGGGTTAGGAAGGAGGCTATGGAACTAATCCAGCAAGACAGCAGGACCGACGGTTTGATCTAAGGTAACAAGATGGGGAGACACCGGAGCCTTCTGGGTGTACAAGGTAGAGCCGGCAGGAAGTCCTCAGGCCTTGCACGTGTGATGTGAAGGAAAGAAACCAAGGCTGACCCCGTGTCATAACTGCAGAAAGGATGAGCCTGCTGCCCACCGAGGTAGAAGAGGCTAACCCAGAGCAGACTCAGGGGAAATGAAGGGTTCTGTTTTGACTTGTTGACCTTGGGATGCCCATGAGGCTGGGGTTTAGGAGAGAGACCTGAGTGGAAGATATAAATTTGGGATCCATCACTATACTGATAGTATTTAATGCCAAAGGAATACATGACATCACCAATACAGTGAGTATAGGTAGAAAAAGAACCAAGTCTAGTCTGGCAAGCTCTAATATTAAGAGGCTGCTTTGACACCCAAAAGATATTAGACTCAACTGGAAAATTAAACTCATGTGTATCCTTCCCAGCTAACTCATGGCCTTCTCAAATATCTTGAAAAACAACCTAATTCTACATTCTCTACGTTCTCTTTTTCCTAGTGATCTAGCTTCTGCTGCCACCATTCCATTAAAACTTCCTCCTCTGAGTCATTGATTACTTCCAGGGAAAGACCCTTGATGTCCTTTGACACTGATTCACCAGCACTCCTCTGGCCTCCAAACTATCAGTAACAGATGGCCACGGGGACTTGAAGGTGTGCAAGTGACTCAGGAATGCTCACCTAGGGCCCCTCGCTGGCTGGTTTCAGATTGCTTTCCCCTGATGGGAGACTGGCCGGCAGGAGAAGGACCAAAGCATGTTTCTCTCTGCTTTGCCCTGATGTCTTCCCCACATGCAGTGATGGCTGCTCCCTCCTCGCTGTGCTGTGGTGGAACTCTCTTCTCTCCCGTGTCCAGCCTTTCCTGACTGTCTTCACCCCTTCTCTTCGTTTTTTTCTCTCCATATCTATGGCCTTGCTTTGTCCCATATTAGGGCTACCACTCAGCCACTTTCCTAAATCCCACAGCCAAAGCCTGTTCTCACATCTTCACAGTGACACAGTGGCCTCTGTGTCCAGCTATTCACTGGACGCCACTGGATGGTGCCCGGACGCCTCTCCACCATCATGGCCATGGGGGAACTAAGCTTCTCCTCCACACAGCCCGTCCTCTCCCAGAGGCCCCTTTCCTTTGCTCGATCTGTCCCTCTTCCTGGAAGGTTCTGCTTAGCCCTTGTGCACTCACTTCTTCCTGACCCCCCTCCTCACACACCATCTCCTGAAAGGAAGGCGTTTTCCTTGACTGTCACTGTTACCATGTTTCTGCTGTCTCCAGCCTTGTGTCCTGTCCCTGGGTAGAGAGTCTGTTATTTATGCCTTAGGCCTAAGTCAGTTAATCTGTTCCATAATTTATAAGACAGCTAACCTTAGCTTGTCTGAGTTATTGAGCAAATATCAGAGAGAATTTAGCAGTGGTTGTTGACAAGCACAGGATCTGTAGTTTGGCCTAGACAAGGCCACTGTAGGGAAAGACTGACTGCTGCCCTCAGATTTTCAAACTAGCTGTGGTCATCCTCCCTAGAATATAAGAATTTCTTGATTCCTTTGTATTTAAGTGAGATCCCAACAACCTGCGTAGGCTTCATCTGCCCACTGCTAAAACACCTACAATGTTTAGAATCCCACTGGCCACCCTTTAGAGTCAGCAAGTCCCTTTACCAAGTCTCTGAGCAGGTAGAACAAGATTAACAATACCTGCTCAGCCTCCTTCATTGAGAAAACTCACGGCTTATACTGCATAGCAAGGATTTTTACAGACATTATCTCATGCAGCCCTTGCAGTGGATTATCAGCTAGTTATACCTAGGACATGAGTAGGTCACTGGAGTTTAGGAAAGATGAGGACATACTCTCCCTTATCTTATAGGATTCTGCACTGATATTAGGGAATGGGAATCATCCTTCTACAAAGCAATCAGCGTCATCCAAGATTTTGAGTTGGAATAATCGAAGCTCTGGCCACCATTTTTTTTTCCAACACAGAGGATTGGACCCAGGGCCTCTGCACTAAGCTGTGCCACCAGCCTTTATTTTTTATTTTGGATCTCACTAAGTCATGAAGTTACCTGATTACTCTAGAGTTTGTGCTCCTCGTGCTTGAGCCTCCCAGGGTGCTGAGAATACCGGTCTGGGCCAGCACACCTTCCATGGCCGCCATGTTCCTCATCCTTCAAGTTCTCTAAACTCTTGAGTATTCCTTCCCTTCTTTCCCTGGATGCCACCAAAATGAAGGTGACACCTTCAAGACCATCCATTGGCAAATGAATCATGCTGGTAAGAGAAATTAGAAAAAGAAGTGGTTAGTACCAACTCCTTTCATGTATGGGCGAAAAAAAAAAAATCCCACTGGGAAGAGGAGGAAGGGAAGAAGATAATAAGGATCTTTTTGTTGTGTTCATCTCCTGAGCACAGTCACATGGCACCTGCTAAAGCAGATCCTTAGGTCTCATGCTGAGACTTGGGCTGCAGCCTTGTGAGAGGCCTGGGAATCTGTATGCTAACAAGCACCCTGAAACCACTGGACCTGCTGACACAGGCAGCCCAGAGATGGTGTTTAGGAAAAACTGGGAAGAACAGAAGGACACCTGGACACATGCTCTCCCTCACTGCCCCCTCAGGTACCAATCTCTGCCCCTGCTGAATACAGACAGTGCCCCCACAACACTCCCTTTCTATGCTCCTTTTCTAAGAGCACCCGCCACCACCTGACACATTCAGACTAGCAACATGATTATTTTCTTTCCTTCCCCCATCACAGTGTAAGCTCTAAGGTAGGCAGAGCTTCTTGTTTGTTGATTTTGCCATTTCTTGTTACCTAGACCAGGGGCTGGCATGTGGAAGGTCCTATCTGTATTTGGGGGGAACATAGCATCAAAGAGACAGGAACTCTTTTGCCCAGCCTTGCCTCAACCTGTCTAGAAAGGTAGCACCCTCTTCAGGTGAATGGGCCTTACCAATGGCTGAGCTGGGTGAGCATGCTCCCAAGGCCCAGCCAATTACAATGGCCCATGTGCACTCTTGCCTGGAAAGGGTTCCAGATCCCACTGGGCCCTGGGGATTTTCTACAATTGGTGAGACTGACCTGGAGGTCCAGTACGCTGGCTGAGGGCAGGGTGATGAGTAGGAAAGCCAAGGAGGTGCTGAGGAGCGCAGGTCTGTTCCAGCCCTGGCGGGGGTGGCGGTCAGTGGCAGTCAGAAGAGGCTTCTTGGAGAAGGTGAAACTACAGTGCTTCTTGTGGTTATGGAGCAAAGCAGGTAGAGGACACACTAGGGCCAAAGCCAGCAAGTGGACAGTGAAAGGGCTATCCACTTGGGAAAGGAGGCCAGGCCGAACCAGAGCCTAGGACAGGGGCAGAGGCCCTGGTGGCTGCAGCTGTCCACCTCAGTCACCCCACATCCCTTGTGCTACTGAGTACTTCCTGCTAGCTAGTTGAAGTTCTTTCCCTTCTGCTAATGTGTAAGACTGACTCTCAGGTTCATTGCCACTCAGCTGTGAAGTGCTGGAAACGAACACAGGATCCTGGGATCAACAGCAGCTGGGCCCCCCATCTTGAGGCCACACTGTCTCCGAGGGGTGGCACGGGGCTGTGAGGCATTGCAGGTGAGATGACACTGCCAGACCCAAAGGGGAAGCTCTGGGGGGGGGAACAGCAGAGAGGATCCACCTAGGCCTGTCTGGGACTTCATTCCCAGTGACTCAGGCTCTGGGACCTCTCTGGCTTCAGGGAAGGTGCTGCTGGAAGGATCCTTGCCCAGTGGCAGGAGCTAGCCATGTCCCAGGTCACATTTTCTTGGGTGCCTAGGGCAAGGGAGCAGATACTAGGCACCCATGCCCCAGCAGGACCTCTGAGTCTGGACTTCAGCTGAGTGGTCTCCCTTGACTTTGTCCTGCTCCCCTGAATGCTGAGAGGAGCCGCCCACCCTAGTCCTTGCCCTGGAGTCTGTGGGGAGGACAACAGAGATGAGCCCTCCTCGTGGCCAGAGAGAGATGGGAAAGCAGGGGAGGGTGAGCCTGGAGCCCCAAGGGCAGCACACCCAGGGGACACTGGCCTCCCATCCAGGGGCATCAGGGCAGCGTGAGCACCCGCTGCTCATTCACTGCCCTGTGCCTTGGCCTCACCCCGCCACCCAGCCCTTCCACAGCAGCCCTTTCACTGTCCACTTGCTGGCTTTGGCCCTAGTGTGTCCTCTACCTGCTTTGCTCCTTAACCACAAGAAGCACTGTAGTGTCACCTCCAGGAAGCCTCTCCTGACTGTCACTGACCGCCACCCCCGCCAGGGCTGGAGCAGACCTGCGCTCCTCAGCACCTCCTTGGCTTTCCCACTCATCACCCTTCCCTCAGCCAGCGTACTGAAGCATATGGCCAGCTGAGTATGAGCGGTGGGTTAAGGAACCCAAAGACTCAGTATCTTCAACCTTGGGCTCTTGGGAGCAGAGATTATCTTAATCCTCTTAGTTCTGTCCAGTCTTCTCAGCACCTGGTAGAAGCTAGCAATTGCCCTCCAGCTTCCTATGTGGTAAAAGTCACTATCCTATGCACAGTCAGTACTAATATTTACAGAAATCCAGTGAAGAAGGTAGATGTTTTCCCTATTTACAGATAAAACAATCAAGGCACAGAAAGATGACAATTTGTGAAGGGCCATACAAGAGTAAGGGACAGAGCAGGATTATCTCAGAACCTAGAATTTTATTATGCTCTTGAATCTACAATATGGGCCTGGGAAAGAGCCAGGTGCCCTTGTGATTCTGGTTCTCATGAGACGATCCCTGTATGGCCAGCCTTGATGGGATACAAGTCACCACCTTCTCTCTTCCTTGTCCTCTGTGTCAGTCCTTGAAATCTGCTCTGTCTGCAGGGTCTCAAGGCAGAACAATTGCTGTGATTAGATTCCCACACATCTTGGTGGTTACCTGGGACATCTGTGCCTTCTCAGTCAACAAGGTTTAGGGAGACCTGGAGCTTTGGCAAAATTTTGGATTCTTCACCATCAGCCACACTGACAGGTACCCTCTGCAGCAGGATGCAAGGAGAGTTTCCAGAGAGACTCCAAGATGCTTTCAGTTGAAATCTGAAGACCGGGGACCCACACACAGACTTCTCTTGCTCGCTGCCAGCTGGACTTGTTTTCTTTTTTGGTATCAGAAATCGAACTCAGGACCTTGTACTTACCAGGTAGGGGCTCTGCCACTGAGCTACATCCTAGAGCTTGTATTCTTGTCCACAGCAGTACCCCTTACCTGCCGGGGACACCTTCCATGATCCCCACGGATGCTTAAACCTTACACCATCTATCGTCTTCCCCTGTAGGCCCCATAGCACTGCCACACAGTAGCAGGGTTAACTGTCCTCCCAGTGCCCCCTAATACATTCTCACACTTGGGAGCTGTCCCCAAGTAAAGGAAGTGTCACTTGAATGGCAACACCGTGATACTGGGATAGTGGCAGCTGATGTGATAACCTGGATAGTTAGAAGGTGACTAAGGGGCAGGTGGCCTGTGTAGTGCAGGCAGGACACAGAGGAGAATGGGACAACAGAGCAGAGTGGGACAGAACGCAGTGGTGCAAGACTGCTCAGAATGGTGTGCAGTTTAAGACTCAGGATTGTTTACTTCTGGAATTTTCCATTTAACTTTTTTGGACTTCAGTTGACTGTGAATAACTGAAAACGAGGAAAGCAAAACTGTGGATAAAGTAGGGAGTGAGCACTGTAATCCGCAGGCCCAGACCCTGCTGTGTGCTGGGCACCAGGCTGCAAGCCCAGAGCAAAGTCACAGGTTTCCACAGGCTCATGACCTGGAGGAAAGGCCACAAAGCAGGGGCCACTTCCCACTAGGACTGGTGCTGTGACCGAGGCCATGGGAGCAAGAGAAGGACCCGTGATCCAGGCTGGCATAAAGAGGAACACCTGGCAGAGGCAAGAACAGCCTTAAATGTGGGTTTCTGTTTGGTTCCTCAAACTGCATGACTTTGAGGGAATTATTTAGCCTCTCTAAGCAAGTTATCTTACTTGCACAATGAACGTAATAGTGTGTACAGCATGGATTTAATGAGCGACAAGAAGAGTGCGCATTAGACCTGCAGCATTTGTTGAATTTTCACTAAAGTCAGGCATTGGTCTTGGCTTTTTTTTACTTGAACTTTTACCCCATTTTATAGATTCAAAAGCTGAGGCACTGTCAGACCATGGAGTAAGGACTCAAGTACACAGAGATTAGGGAGTGGTATAAAGGCACAAGTAAACTTGGAGGAGAGGATGTCGTAGTCACTTTCTCAGTACTGGGACAAAGTACCAGACCGACAACAACTCAAAGGAAGACAAGTTTATCTTGGCTCACCTTTCAGTCTGTAGTTGGCTCCAAGACAGAACAGCCTGGCAGGGGGGCCCGGCAAACTAAAAGCTGCTCACTTCATCATGGCCAGGAGACAGAGGGCAAAAAGGGGTGGAGCTGGCATGAGAGATGCACCCTTCAGGTCACAACCCAGTGATCCCTCTCTTCAGCCATCCCCTTCTTCCAACAGCACATCTAGCTATAAACTCATCAGTGGACCAATGCTCCCGTGAGTACGGTGTCCGTGACCCCAGCATCTTCCAAACTTCCAGCCTCTAAGTACACAAGGCTTTAGGTCTAAACCCTTTAGAAGCCAGCCAATGATAGTAGCTGTATCATTCAACCAGCTGTCACCACAGTGGTAGTGACTGCCTCATGCTTCAGGGGAACTCTGAACTACCCAGTCCAGAGCAAAGGAGCAGGCACCTCTACCTACACCACCACCATTGGTCAGCCATTGGTTACAGCTGCCAGCAGACAAGCCCGCCGCACATGCGGCCAAGTGGGCAGGCAGCCCTTCAGCAAGCCAAAGTGCTGGCTGGGAAGGCCAGCCAGGGTAGGGAGGAAACACCAAAGGGGTCTGAGGAGCTGGGTGGCAGGGAAGGACAGTGGTCCTACAGGACCCAAGATGCAACGACCACCAAGGTCACGCACAGGTCGCACACGGCTGTTAAGTGACAGACTGGGATTGGAACCCAGGCACCTCGCTCCAAAGCCTGCTCTCTCAGCCCCACCCTCGCCTACAGTGCTGGTCATATAGCACAGCTCTGCCTGTGGGTGTCATTGCCACCGTGACTACTGTTATCTGTTCCCACCCCAGAAGTGAGATGCAACGGCAAGTGGTCAGGTCAGCCACCTGCCTTGTGCTGTGTGGGACCAAGAGAGCTGGGAACTGAGGCTCACTGTAGTCAGAATCTCTCCCTGTCCTGCCTGGCTAACCGCATCATCTTCCCTCTCTGGCGCCCACACCCTCACTTACAAGAGGAAGTGTCGAATCAGATGATCTCTGAGGTAGTTTCTCTGACATCCTTCTCTTCTCTGCCATGGGGTGCTCTCCCAGCAGGCCTAGCAGGGGCCAGTGGGCATCCCTGCTTGACGTCTCCTCCCCTTCTGATGGCAGGCTCTTGATTAACGGGCACTGATGGCAATTCGCATACTCACAAGATCCTCCTCACTGGGAACAAGAGGAAATTAAATTGCTCACTGGAGTTGGTAACAGATGGTTGGCTCCATCTTCGCCCTTACTGTGACTCCCCAGAGATAATAACTGAGGGCATCTTGTCACATGAAAGGGACCAAGAGGGCGAGGGAGCCTGGAGCATGGCCGAGAGTTCTCTCTGTGGCATATAAGTCATTCTGCTGTCTCCCCGTTTCTCAGTGAGGGAGAAAATCAAATATAACCCAGAAGAAACCAAGAAGTTTGTAAATAGGGCACACTGGGGTGCCTCAGTTTTTCCCTCTTACTTTATTTATTTGCTGTGTGTGTGTGTGTGTTTGTATGTGTCAGTGCGCACACCTGCACCTGCACACATACTCCTAAAGCCAATCTGGAGGGTTCCCAAGCGCCTGGCCCTGAAAACTCAACTTGGCCAGTCCCAAGGAAACCCCAGACAAATCTGGAGGCTGATGGGGCCCAGAGCATTCTTGCAGCACTACCCCTTGCCTCTGAAGCCTCCAAATGCTACTTTTACCCAAGAGCTGGTGTAAGGTTCCTTCTTACTGCTCAGCTGAGGGAAAGGATGGAGAGGCTGAAATCTCCACTTCAGGCAAACAGCTCACCACGCGGTCATGGTGACAAAGCCTTGCTGTGCCTCCCAGAGCCTTCTGATGTCCTCCCCAGGAAGTCTTTAGGGGCCTCAGCAAATGCTCAGCAGAATGAATGGTAGGGACCTCCTCTCATGCCAGAGACCAAGAGGTTTTTATTGTGCAGGTCTCAAGAGAATAAAGCTTGGGGTGTGAAAGGACACTGGGTTCAGATACTGAGTTTTCACCCTGGCTCTGCCACTGGCGAACTGTGTGCCCTTCGGCAAGTCACTTAGCCTGTGACCTCACTCAACCTACTAAGGAAATAAGAATCACAGTAGCTCAAGTTTTGTGGAAAAATATTTTGAAGTCACTTTTAGGTTTACCAACCACTGAATGGCAGACTCACAAGGCAGGCACTAAGTGGATCCAATGCCCACATGTCCCTGTGTGACAACAGTGGCGGCTCTGCCTTCCTGCCACCTGCCTCAGCAACGCTTGCATACCTCCCAGTGCTCCATGGGTCCAATAGTTGACCCAAGGACACTTCCCACCCACTGCCTTGAGGTAGACAGTGCCAGCTCCTGCAGCACCGGAGCCTTCCGGTAATAACACTGCCCACACTGTCGATGCCATAACAGTGTTCTAATTTTGAACATAGAAAGAATTACCACCTATAATTATGTTGCCCTGTAAAATTCTTATTCCATTAGCATACAAACTGTTATACTATCGCCAAGGCTGTTTCACTTAAAATTTGGTAGTCCCTGGATTGGATCCTGGAATAGACAAAGGACATTAGTAGAAAACTGGTGAAATCAGAATAAAGTCTGGAGTTAATAGTAATGTGCCAATGTTAATTTCTTAGTTTTGACAAGTGTACCATGGTAACCAAGACATTTTTCATTAGGGAAAAATGATGTAGGGTATAAAGGAAATTTGTACTTTTTCTGCAACCTTTTTGCAAGTCTAGTTATTCTAATAAAAGTTCATTTTATTAAAAAATTAGGCACAAAATATCATACATTTATTAATACTTGTGTAAATAACCAAATAAGCATATTTGCTCATCTACAGAGGAAGAGATAATCAACACTTTTCATCACTTACATTATAATCGGCTGCCATTTTTTGTTGCTAAATAATTGCTCAGCACACATAAGGGTTTTTGTTTGCTTTCTGTTTGGTTTGCTTTGGTGTTGGGGAGAGAGCCCAGGTCTTCTAGCTAACTACGCACTCTATCATTCATCCTTATCCTAGTTTCCTTTTTACTCTAACTCTACCACCTCTTACTAGCTGTGCAGCATTTTTTCACCTCTTTTTCCTCACTATAAAATCAGGATTATATTAATATATTGTGAAGACACCGCTGTGAAGATTAAGTGAGGTGATGTAGTGTCTGTCATATAGCAAATTCTGACTTAGTGTTATCACATTCCTCTGTGTTCGTTTATTCCGACTCCAACATTAAGTATCACATAAGACTGAAAAGCACTGCTTGGAAGCTCTGAGCTTTGGTTGCTCTTATATTGCTCAAAACTATCTTTGTGACAATGTTACCACCCTTGGCACCTACACAGCAGCACCTTCATACCACACTGGACACAGAGTAGAGCAGGAGGATTTAAAGCCTTAGAGCCTTTGCCAAATTATTACAGGAGTCTTACTTGTGCTATCCATGTCATCCTCACAGCAATGGTGTGAGGTAGGGATTCTTCCTTTTAGAGATTAAATTTAGAATAAAAAGAAAATTAAGGCTTAGCATGGTTAATTCACCCAAAAGCACAGTTTCAAGTCAGAGTTTAACTTGAACCAGATTGTCTGGCTCCCAATTTTGTGCTCCCAACCCTGCTCAGCAGACAGCTGTGAGCCATTTTCATTGACCAAAAACAAGCCACCCATTTATGCCTAACATCAAAAGTTCTGAGCCCTGAATGACAAATACTTGCAACTACCATGGTCAATTAGCCTTATGAATGGAAAGGGTTTGCCTAGATGGCTAGAAGCACTTGGTCTATATTGAAATAAAAATTGATATATTTATCATATGACGTATCTTCTATGCTATGTATAAATATATGATAGATAATTATATGTGTTTGTCACAACAATAGTAATTGTTGTTGATTGTGTTTTATTAACAAATAGCCTTCTACCTTGATGATGCTGGCTCTATCCCTTGCTAACTGTGAGAAGTCCTAGCTTGACTAACCACCCAGGTCTCTTAGGGATACAAGATTGCTCAGCATGTGGGACATTTAGTCTTGAGCAAACCAAGAGAATTGGCCACTGTAGTTTGGCAAGTCTCTCTACTTCTCTAAGCCCAAATTTCTTACATTGCAGGATGGAAGATAATAATCCAACCTACTTTTGTGGAGATTAAATGGACATAGAACGATATGGCATAATTCCTTGGGCGTGACAAATTCATTAAATTTGGGTGTTACCATTATTTCCAAGAACTGGGCAGAATGAATGTTCCTCTTCACAGATGAGGACACTGAAACTCTTACAGATAATATGACTTTCCAAGGTACACACTTCCTCCATGACCCTGCTCCTTGGGTGCAGAGCCCGGCCCTGCCAACTACCCTGCCCTGCAAGGGGGCATGCCAGGGAGAAAGACTAGAGAGGGAACTGCTGTGAAGCATTCTGGTGGTTCCTGAGCACACCCCCATTTGTGCCTTCCATTCCCAGCTGAGCTTGTGCATGTTCCTGCTCTTGCCTCTGTACAAAACGTCTTTTGCTCAAAGACTGAGCAACCTAGTGGTATGACCAGACATCCTCTCAGAAAAAGGGACTCTTGAAGGAATGGCAGCTTCTCTTCAGGGGAAATAATTTATAGCTCCCTAAATGAACTGAGCCCTGAGGAAGCACATCACACCTGGATAAGCTTCTCCTAGCAGTGCTGCACCTTCCTTCCAGCAACTTGTGGGATGGAAGAGGGAACCTGTCCTTTCTGTGCCCCAGAGAGGGACAGCCGGGCTCAGGAGGGGATGTGGCCCCAGAAGCAGGTCTCTAGCCTGCTGGAGCTCTCTCTGCAATAATAAGGTCCTTGGCTGGCAGCTCAGAAGCCACTCTCTTTTAGGGTGACCAACTGTCCTGCTTTTCTGGGACCATCCCAGTTGTAGAAGTGAGAGCTGTGCATCACAGGACATCCCAATCCTGGCCAAAGCAAAGTGGTTTCCTTGAACGACCTGCCTTACACTGCTATTGAAAGTTATATGCACTTTGCATTTCTTTATGGTAGCACTCTGCACAGTTCTAATTAATAAATCAATTCAGAAATTCATTATTTGATTGTCTTTTCTACAATACTGTAAGCTTCTCATAGACATTGATCAAATCTGTATCCCTTGCTTCTAGCCCATTATTCATCTCAGTAGATCTTTCAAGAATGAACGAATTGCTCAGCAATTGCTTGTTCTGTATCTAACAATACTTAGTAACCACCACTGCTCTGATTGGTATTTCCCAAAGGTCTTCCTTCCTAGTGTTACTAGTATTGGTTACAAAAAGTAAGACATTCCTTGGTGAAATAAGCACCAGAACAGGACCGGGTTAAACAAAGTCACTGAGCTTTGGGTTTTGTTTGCTTGTTTGATTGTTTTGGGCCTAGGGGAGGTTGGAAGGATTTGCTTCTTGCAAGGATTTTGTGTTACAGAGGAAAGCAGATTTGGAAGGGCTATAGATGGAGGGCAGGTGGTGCGCAAACATTCCCAAACATTCTGTCCATAAAGCTTTTAGCAAAAAGCATTTGGGGTACTTGTGCTGAGCAAAACATCATCTGAGCTGGGCAAGGCTAGATAATTAAACCAAATGATACGCGGAGCAGCTGCCAATTCTATCTCCAGTCCCACCAGACCTGTGATGGTTGTCACTGTGCTCGATGTCACTGCCATCCTTGTGAATGAGTCAGAGAGTGCTTGGGATAAGCTCTGCTTCTCACTGTAGCTGAGACTCCAAATGTCACGCTTGCATCCTCTGTGGCAAGCCACAGTAATGCTTCATGAAACAAATCACCATGGCACTCTGGATTGTTTCCAAAGCACTCCTGAAGGGTGACAGGCCACTCCTGTTTGTTCTTCCCAGGCTCCCATCTTACTCTCCAGCCACGAACCCCACAGTTGCACTGAATACTGGGAGGTGCTCTCTGGACTAGTGATTGGGGCAGAACTGCCTTCATTCCATGAGCCAAGAGCTGTGGACTGAGCAGAGGGGCCCAGATTTCTGCAGATCCAGCAGTCTCCTTGGTCATTCTTCACAAGCAGCCAGTGATCAGTCACCGGCAGCCTGTAGAGGAGGAAAAAATCAAACAAGGGGCTTGCTTAGCTGTCATGAATGATAGAAGAATGGCAACAAGGGTGGCGTGTTGGAGCAGCACTTGCTCCTGAGGGGGGGAAGTAAACGGTGCCTTTCAGAGTAAACGTAAAATGGTTTTGAAATACATCAGCCAATGATTGGGAAAAAAGTAATTTGTCAAAATGAAAAAAAGAGTTGATCAACTTTTCCATCTCGGAAAGGACATGAAGGTAAACTCTCCTGCTGTGTGCAGGTTTTGCCACAGCAGTCGTGTACTGACAGGCCCTGTGTCTGGTGATGGCAGCATAGGCCATGCCACGTGGCCTTGCTGTGTGGCCTTGGTTACCAAATAACCTAGCAATGTACTTTTCAAATAAGTCCCCATTGTGAAGTGACACATCACTGCATACCCCTGTATTCTTTCTCCAACAAATGTTTCTGGAGGACTGCTTCTATATTGCTAGCCACAAGAGACACATGGTCACCTAACGAAACATTACCTTCCTTCCCAGGGCTTTTGGATAGTGTGGCAGAGCAGATAATCAAGTAGCCCAACTGTGCCATGACAAGTACGATAGAAGAGCGAAACGAAAGAAAGATGGCACCAGTGACAAAATATAAGCTGTTTTGAGCAATGTGAGACAGCTTCCTGGAGGACATGACATCTGGGCTGAAAGCTACAGAATGATCATCAAAACACTGCCAGATCAGCATTATAATAAACCACGTATCAGGGCGTTTGGGCTGTGAGTAGCAGCAAACTCAGCTACAAAGGACTTAAAAGAAAACTGATCTTGTGTGGTAGGAAGACTGGGGGAGGACAGTTCAGGGCTGGCTAAGTAGCTCCCCAGTACTATCCAGGATGTATTTTCCCGCCTTTCTACCCTACCACTGTGTTACAGTTCTAATATAAGCATGTCTTTGTATCTAGAAACTGGTTTAAAAAAATGTGTTTGGGTTGCCAAGTTGACAAGGGGCGGAATGTTATGGTTGATACATTGTGTCAACTTGGGGAGTCCAGAGGTTTGGCTGAGTGATTCAGCAGGAAGCCAGGGTGCTTACTTTGTGTACATCCTGAGCCTGTGGAAGAGGAGGGCATGGAGACTGTGTGAGAGCTACACGCACCCTGGGTGGGGGTAGCCTGTTTACAAGGTAAAGGAGAAAAAGAGGCTGCTTGCAGCCATTCCTCCCTTTTGCTGGTTGTTTTTGTTGTGCTCTGCTGCCCTGAACAGTTTGCCCTCTGCCATGTGCTACTCTGCCTTTAAGTAGCCAAGTATGGACTGAAACCTCCACAAACGGTAAGCTAAATAAACCTTTCCTTCCTTCATTTTGGGTGTTGAGTATTTTGTCTCAGCAATGAGAAAAAAGTAACCAAGACACCCTGCTCCTCCCTGGCTGCAGACTTTGTTTTCTGTGTGCCCTGTGCAGGGCATGCTCTGTCTGCCTCTGCCCTGGGCACTGCCACAGGGGCAGTATGGGAGGAGGAAAGATTATGTCTCTCCCCTGCACACCTCTTTCCACAGACAAGCCCTTTCCCCACCTCCCCACACACAGTGCAGGTCCACCCCTGCCCCTCCCTAGCCAGCAGGAAGGAGGCACCCCACCAACCTCCATTGGGATGAACCTCTGGGGACCGTAACTCCACCCCGGGGCTTTGTGACTGCTGAGTATCCAAACAGAAATGGGTTTGTTTTAGTAAAGTACAAAACAGCAATTTTCCAACTTCACAGTTAGGAAACTGAGGTGAGGGTTGCACAGCTGACTCTGATCCCAGGTCCACTTTTCCTCCTTGGCCTGAAACATGCACAGGGCACCAGACTAGGTCCAGTGGGGTTTGGTGCTGAGCCCCAAAGGCAAGGCTAGTCCAGGTTCCTAGTGTGGAGGTGAAGGAGACCCACTTAAAGGAGGAAAAGAGAGGCTGGGAGAAGGGAGACCCTAACACATTTTAAGGGAGGAATTTAGAGACAGGGAACATGAGCAGAAGAAATGACTGTAACTAAGGACCCTACTAGGCTCGCAGAAATGAGGTGAAAATGCCAGCTACTAGAACTGAGGCACCAGCAGCCAGGCAAGGGACTGGATAGAGTCCTGCAGCTCCTCCCCCAACTCAGCAGCAGGTGCACAACCGCTTGGGCAGCTGTGAGCACAGGGGCTGGAGGAGGCTGGAGCGGGGCAGACCCCCCCTCCATGTGCGGGGACAGGAGCCATTATGTTCTGGAGAGCAGAAAGAGAGTTGATCCAACAAGACAAGAAGGGTGGCCAAAAAGGCAGAGAAGAGCAGAGATAGTGTAGAATGCGAGACAAGATGTCCACAGGAAAGTGGTGGTGAGTAGAGGGCATGGCACAGAATCTAAGCAGGATAGGTGTGTGCCATGTGGGAGTCTATGTAAAAGGGAACAACATGGGAGAGAGTCACCACAGCATCAGCTACATGTAGAAGCAGCACATTGCCAGGGAGTAAAGCATTGTGATGGGAGTACACATGCTGTTGTCATGTGGGAAGGTGGCAAGGGAGAAGTTTTTAAACAAATGGAGAGTGCCTGAGGTCACCTCAGACTGTAATGTGGGGATCAGTAACAAGACTGGCATCAGCCCAGGGTTGAATAGACGGTTGCTGGGCAGCTCTCTTAGTAGAAATAGCCTCGACACAGGGTGTATTCGCCTCCATGCAGGCCTGTGGTGCTGGAAGAGCCTTCCATGACAGTCGCTATCAGGCAACCGTGCATCAGAACCCTCCCTTCACAGTCTTCTGGCTTTATTCACGTTTTTGGTTACAGTTGACACAAGCAACCCCACTCATTGTAGCAGCGTTCACATTTCCTGCACACCTGCATGCCTAAGTGAAAGTGTAGAGAAAGACCAACAGGAGGCGGGACCTGTATATACCGGGCGTAAACAGTGAGGCTCTGAGTGCCCATGGGCGGAGCAGAAGGAAAGGCTCTGGAACATTGCTGGGAAGCCCCAGGACCCAGCTCCTCTTGGACCTGGATTTCTGTGGAAGCCTGGCTCTCACCCCTTGCAAGACGTGGCTGCCTTTGCAGACTACATGTGAGCCCCCTGACAGATGGGCCGGGCTCCTTGGAGTGAAAACTCATTTTTTGCAAGTGAGGGAATACCAAGCAGATGGCTGGGTGAGAAGAGGCAGAGAGAGACCAGATATGAGTTCTCTAAGCTCAGAGGTTCTCTGGGAGGAGTTCTGGGGCTCATTCTTGGGTTGCTTCCAGCCACCGCCTGTCCTGAAAGGCTAGGATGCCTAGGCCAAGGACAAAGGACATCACTCCTTCCCACAAGCCCTGAGTCCCCAGCCCAGCACCTCAGCCTATGCTGTCCCTTCATGCTTGCTCACCTCATACCTACACCCTCCCAAAGACAGCTTTCTGGGGGCCCAGTGCACTCTTCTGGAGAGCTGCTGCTTTTGCTTGAATATGTCCCCCGAAAGTTCAGGTGTTGGGATCATATCCCCCAAAGTCACATCAGCATGGTATTTGGAGGTAGCACCTTTCAGAGGTAGGATTTATGCTTCCCAAGAAAAAGAAGGGGCTCCAGCTGGTGGATTTGCTCTGTTTCACCATGTGAGGTTGCCATCATTCATGACACAGTCACATGGTGCCAAGCACATGCTGCTGCCATGGTCTTAGACTCCCCAGCCTCCAGAACCATGGATCAAACAAATAAACCTCTGTTCTTTATAAATTATACTGACTCGGGTATTTTGTTATGTGAATTTTTAAAGGTATTTAAACAGGCTCTGCAGAGCGAGTTTAGGCCAAGTAAAAAGGCTAAGACACACTTATGCAAGGCATTTTGTTGCTTCTGTAGTATCATAGTACCCATTTCACTATATTAATATTTATTGTTTGTTCGTTCATTTGCTTTCCTTCAAGCCCAGGGATTTTGAGATAGGAACTACATCTCCATGTCTATATCTTTAGTGACCAGTGCAATATCTAAGAGTGAATGCTCCAAGCAGGTGTATTGACTGACATATATGATTTTATGAGTTAGTCAACCATGATAGAAGAATAAAGTGAGCGAGTAAATGGGAGTAAATGAAGGGCTTGGTGAACAGACAATGAATGAGGGCTTGGGGTTCCATCTGAGATGGAGCGTATACCCTTTATGCTATCTGACTCTCACTGAAAGCAACTAAAAATCGCATCCATGGAGCAACTGTCTCCGTACACTAGAGAGCAAGTGCTTGCAGGTGTATTTGCTGACAAAGCAACTTCAAATAACAGCAAGCAGGTGGTGAGTTTCCTACTGATTTTCCTCCCAGCCTGGACACAAAGGTAGTGAGAAACCTAGAACCAGCCACTGGGTGAAAAGAGAAGGAGCTATAAGCTCAGTCCCCTAATTCTAGTCAAAGGAGGGGTGCCCCACTCCAGAAGTTGGAGCTCAGTTTCCTCCTCCTGCATGGAGCCAGGCCCTAGTGCCTCACCTGCAAAGAGCAGAGCACAGAACAGGAAAAGGACTGCCAACCCAACAGTGGAGAAATATGGCACCCAAGCCTGGAACCAAGGTAGCAAGGTCAAATCAGCAGTGATGGCCATGTAGACCTCACAGATTCTGGGAAATGATTGGCTGAGGATGCTTCACCTGTGCAACCTCATTCCAGCTCAGGAAAACATCTGCCAAATCTATATGGGTACCATTCTAGAAAATCCCGTGTCCATGCTCCTCAGAACTGCCAAGACTGGGAGAAACCAGGGAAGTCTAAGAAGTGTCACAAATCAGAAGAGACTATGGAGACATGATAACTAAATACAATGAGAATTTTTTAAGCGTATTAGAAGTACGAAAGGAAACAAGTGCTGCAGAGCAAGTTTAGGCCAAGTCAAAGTAGGAAAAGAAGCACACCCTGCGGCATGAAAGCAGCCGCCATGTGGGAGAACACAGTGCTTGCAGTGTGAAATTTCGAGTTGGAACCTAGGACAGAAGGAATAAGAAGACATTAATGGAGAACCTGGTGAACCCAAATAACTTTTGTAACTTACTTAATAGTTTTGCACCATTGTGTTAATTTCTTAGCTTTGGCACATGTACCTTGGTGATAATATAAGATGACAACATTAGAGGAAGCTGTGAAAGGGTATATAGAATTCTCTTAATAGCTAAAGCTATTCCAAAAGCAATAGAATTTGTTCATTAAAAGGAGGGAGAGGTGTAGCTCAGCGGTAAGTTACTTGCTTAGCATGGGTGAATCCCTGGGTTCAATTCCCAGCAACAAAAATAATAAGAGTAAGAGGACAAAAAAAACCACACCGTGTAAATACTGATCATAGAAAGTTAGTGAAGCTGCGTTCCCATAGAAGTGGGCATCAGGACGAGAGAAAACACCAAAGAGAGAGAAGGTTAACAGGACACGGGACAGAGCCACAGTGAGACAACACTGCACCTGTTCTAGGGTGGCTGAAACCAAAGCCCAAACCAAGTGCTAACACACATGGGGAGCAGCTGGAGACTTCATTCACTGTGGCTGGAAATGTGAAATCCTGAAGTCACTGTGCAAAAGCCTGACGGTTTTATATAAAGTTAAACTCATATTTACATACAAGCCAACAGTCCCTTGCTAGGTATTTAATTTGCAGAAATAAAAACTTGTGTTTGTATAAAAACCTATACATAATAGTATAGCTGCTGTTTCCAGAACTACGAAACACTGAATCAAGGGCACCTAAATAAACATGGCAGCGAGTGGGAAGACATCTTAAAAGGAAACACCACCATGTACGGTTCCACAGATGGGACACTGGGAAGAGGGAGGACCATGGCTCCACCATGAGCCAGAGCCCAGCTGGCAGGGGCAAGAGAAGGACAGAGAACTCAAGGCAGGGCAGGGATCCTGGGAGTCTGGGTCAGCAGCCTGCTCTGGGATCAGACTGTGATGGTGGCTACGCGCACACACGTGTACCTAGAAATTCAGTCAGCTTGACTGTGTAGCCACACATAATTGAAAATTCAGCAGTAGTGATAACAGAGGTGAGTGTGCCACCCCGGGTCTTTGTTCACACCATCCCACATGGAGGGAGAGGACTCCTTGCTTCCTCTCAGCCTCTCTGAGCTCAGAGCTGTGCCCACCGGTGACAGCGGAGGGACTGGAGCCTCACCCACAAACACCAGCTGTCAGCCTCCTTCATTGCGCCTTGGGAGCTGCATAACTGCCCTCTGCTCTACTGCCTGGGACTCTTGGGTGGTGGGGACAGCTCCTCTGGCTCTCAGTAAGGTAGAAGGCGCTCACCACAGGGCTCCACACCTGCAACAGAATTGTCAGGACAGCCAGGCGTCTGGGGAACTGCAAGTGACCTCTGCCTACTGTTCTCACTCCAGGCCCCCTCACATTCATTGCCTTCCCTGGCACACAGGCTCCTTGCTCATGGCCTGGTCTCCAGCCCCCGCCCTGACCTTCTTCCAGTCTTCCTTCCCAGCTTGTAGAGAGGAGTGTATCCACCAGGCCCAGCATTTCTGGCCACATAGTTGTTCCTGGAGTCATGCAGAGGCAGCCCGGCCCCTGTGTGCCCACACTGCTATCTGGTTCTGCCAGGCAGGCATGAGTAAGTTCCACATCCAGCAAGCCACACACGGTCCCTTGCAGGCACAAAGTCAAGGCCACGCATGCAGCCACAGGGCAGCCGTGATTGGGGTCAGTTGGAGACCTCGGTATGAAGACAGTATGGCCAAGGGTGCGTTGCTCAGGGAGGGGAGAATAGCTGCCCCTGCTGCTGGGCACAGGGAGGAGAAGCTGACCGGGACCCAGGTCACCTTCTGCAAGAGGTAGCTGCACCACAGCGCACAGCTTGGCGACAGCTGAAGGGGCCAGCTGAGGCAGGGGGTGGGGTTCTGAAAGGCACCAAGGAGGACACAGAGGCTGGGCAGCAGCCATGACCCTCTGCCTTCAGAGCCACCACCTCTCCCAGTGCACAGGCTCCCTGCCACAGTCCTATTTGAGCTTGCTGCCTGTCACACACCCACCCCCCTTTCACAGCCTGTGATCCCCCAGACACAGCCTATGACAGTAAAGGGCTTTCCTTTCTCCTTGGGAAAGGAGATGAGTTGTCACACACTTTGGCTATCTGCTTAATCTGCAAAGCTGCAGTCTTCTGTCTGACCCTGCCACCCTGGCCACCTTCTTGGAGCCACCTCCTACTGCTCATGCCCCAGGAGCGTGGGTGACCTGACCTCCTGTCAGTCTCCACTTCCTCCCAGACTGTAAGCTTTGAATGTTCATGTTCCCCACTGCCTGACACCATTCTGGAAGTCTGGGGGCCTTTGGAAGCCACGCTGAGAGATGGTGCCCAGGGAACACAGGTGAGGACAGGAGCCGGGAGGAACAGGAGAAGCACCCAAGAAAGTCCACAGCAGGAACTGGCCCTGAGGGCGGCTGCAGCCTCTCCCCATGGAGCGGCATCTACACTGCCATGAAGCAGGGGGCAGTGCTTGTGCCCCAGTGCCCACTGGCATCAGGAAGCTGCTCTGGAGGCTGCATTTGATGGGCAGCAGCCCAGCCCCACAAGAGAGTGGGCTGTAGCAGCTTGAGGAGTCCCTCAGAGAGGACCTGCAACACAGCCGGAATGAGGTGCTTAGGAGGTAGACTCAGAGCTCAGCAACAGTCCACAACCTGTGCGTAGTGCATTCACTCAACAACTCAGGGGCCGGCAAGCACCCCGTTCATCGGGAGCGAGGACACTAAGCCTCTCTCCCCCTCAAGAGACTGCTGGACTCTAGGACTGGGTGTTGGCTTCCTCCCAATTGCCCTTTCAAACACCAAACAGCCACACATGTGTGCTCTAACCTGGTACCTGCCTCTGGCAGAGTAGCCAGTCCAGATACTGCGGTGATGCAAGCGGGTGGGAGTCTCCATCTTCTTTTCTGCATATCCACACCCAGCTCAGAGTCAGCCCATCCCAACTGCAGGACCGTGGTGAATCAGATGACTCTTGTGCCTGGATTATGTCACTCCTAAAATGGACATGCGTACCCCACCGAGGTTGTGGAGACAACAAACCACATAGTAGGGAATTCTCCTAATTCCCCAGCTTTCTTTTTTTCTCCCAATTCACTGACTCAGTGTAAGAGAGCCTCCATGGTGGGAGCACAGCTAACTCCAAACAAAGGTTGGGAAGTTGGGGTCCACATTAAACACAGGACAGAATGCAGCAGAGAGGTCAAGATTTGTCGTCCAGGCGCAAGAAGCTAGAAAATGGCTCCGCCGGGATTAGAACCCAGATGCTCCGGTTGCAGTCTACATTCATATTTACTCCGCTTCCCTGCTTGGGTGGAGGAGTGTGCTGAGGGGCGTCCTGGAAGCAGGAAGGTGTGTGTCACACTGCTCCTGTTCAGAGGGTGCCCAGGCGCACTAACTGTGGTCCGTAGCCAAGCGGTAGAGGCAGGAGGAGGGCTGCAGCACAGACGAGAGAGAGATGCTGGTGGAAGGGCGTGCGGACGGAAAGGGGGTCGATAGAGATTTGTACTCTGAACTGCAGCAGGTTCTCAGCGTGTGTAACAGGCTGAGAGAGCCTGCACTGGAGAAAGGTAAAGACAAAACGATCTTTAAAAATGCGTCCAGTCACCACATAGCTACTAAGCTCCTGCTCTACACCAACAGCCCCTCCCCCATCAGACACTAAACATGGTGCAGAACCCCTGAGAACCCTAGCATGGTGCGCCGGCTTGGCCCTCATTGCACTCAGTGAAGGCAGCATCTGGGGTTAGCTGGGGCACTGGAATTGTTTCAGATGCACTCCAGGCTCCAGGTAATTCCAATAGTAGCCAGGGTTGAGACCGCTGGAATTCGATACCTCATTTAGTCCTCACAGCATCCCTCTGAGTTTCCATCATTGTCTCAGAAGGGCTGCATAGCAGCTCTGAGGGGCAGAGCCTGCCTCACCCCTCCGGGTATGGAACTGCAAAGTCCGTGCTTGCCACTGTGCAAGTGTAGATGACAAAGGTCTTAAAGGCTGCCGCATCCAGTCCACTTTCCTTTCGCAGAGTGCAAAACTGAGGTCCCAGGGTGGAAATGTGAGCAGTCATGATCACCCACCCCAATCATGTCGGGGAGCCCAGGCCCCAGCCTGCCTCCCAGGCTCCCAGGCTGCACTGTACTCTGTCTGGGAATATTGATTCAGGGAAGGAGCGAGAGAGACCACTGAGCTCTCCAGGGTGAGGATTCAGGGGCAGGGGGGAGCCCCAGCAGGCCATCTCACCTGCCACCTGCTCCACAGCTCCAGGTCAGTGACAGCCTGGCCCTTATTAAGCAGCCAGTGCCACCTCATCTCTGCCCTTGCTGAACTTACACAGCTCGTGTTGTAGGGATTAGGGGGGAAATCCCTCCACCCCAAGGCAGAACAACAGCAACATGGAAGACATCGAGAGGCAGTTGTCCCGGTGGCTTGAAAAATAACGAAGGTGACATTTAAGGGGCTGCTCTGGCCTCCCTGTCACCGAGGCTCATCATTAATTTAACTATCTTTGTTACAGACAAACTCTAGTCAGTCTCAGAGGGGTGGGGGTGTGGGCAGCTTGTCCTCTGTGGCCCATTAAGATGTAGGGGGCTTCTTTTCCTCTGTTCCCCACAGTCACCTGAAATCTGGGCTCTGTCCGTTTCCTGGAGCTAAGATGACATTTCAGCAGAAGAGCATAATTGGCTGCTGCTGAAGGGGATATGGGGGGCAGGGCATGAAGGGTCCACTAAAGATCAATGCTGTGCTCAGGAATGGACTCAGGCTACCAGTGCTCAAGGCAGGTGCTTGCCATTCATCCGGCAGTTCGTTACAGGGCAGCCTCTTGCCTTGGGCAGCTGAAGAAGCATGGCTCTGCCTTTCTGGAACCTAGCATCTGGATCTGTCCTGTCTAGTGCAGGGATACTAACCTCGTGTAGCTTCTTACATTGCAATTTATTTAAGTAAAATGCAATAAAACTTAAGCTGTTTGCTTGTATTAGCCACATTTCAAGTGCTCAGTGACCACACTGACTGGTGCCTTCCGCTCAGGCAGACAGGAAATATTTCTATCATCACAGAAAGCTCCATCAGACAGCACTGGTCTAATTGGACTAACACCATCTACTGTGGATCCTTCCCTCTGTCCTCAGCCTCTGAGGTGAGTGTTATCTTCCCTACTCAGAGAAGAGGAAACTGTGGTCAGTATAGGATTTGAGGCTTGGCTGACCTGTCAGCAAATGAAAGCTACTCCCATCAAAACTAGAGGCAGCAGAGTGTTTCAGAGCGCATGGCTTGCAGGACATATCATAGCTTAGATATTAGTGTGGACCAATGTTTCTAACCCCTCTGGGCCTCAGTTTACTCGCCACATCCAGACAATGACATAGGCTCCTCACATGTTGGTAGTAGTGAGTGGTAGATCATGTATGCATAGATCATGCCTGGAATGAAGTAAATGTTTAATGTATGGTTTTAGACAAGGCAACTGAGTTCTAAGAAAAGCAGCAACAGAGGTTTAGGACCAAATCAGGAGATGAACCCAGAAATCATTTGTTTGAAAAACTCAAGAAGGCAATAATTAAAACAAGGACTTTCAACACTATCATTTCACCAGTGCTGCATAACAAGTAAGTAGAAAGTTTAAAACAACCATCTGTTATCTCCTAGCTTCTGAGGGTGAGGAACTTGGCAACAGTGTGGGTCTGCCTGGCTCAGGTCTTCTAACTGCTTGCTGTCAGCTTCGGCTGGGCCTGAAAGTCTGAGGGCCCCTTGGGGCACAAGGGGAGTGAGCCATTAAGCGTTGGCGGAGCCTTGGCTTCTCTCACCTGTCTCTCTGAATATTCTTTTGTTTGAAAACATGTAATCAGCTTTATGTTTTTAACTTTTTGATTAATTTAAAAATTAAACTAAAATTAAGTTAAAGTGTAAATGTATTTTTAAAACCTCCTTTCTAATGGGAAGAGCTGAAGAGCAGTACAACCCTCATGCTGAAAGAGGAGACAACAGGTGCTGAGCTGCGTGCCGGGAGCGTGGGGGTCCAGCACGGGCGGGTAAAAGCACAAGTCCAGTCCCACGCCAGGCTGAAGTTTCTGAGGTCACATATGCACAAGCTGCGCAGGATACCTTGGCCATTCTCTGAGCACCCTCGAGACTGGCATCTGGCTTCCCCAGGACAAGTGCCCAAGGGGGAGGGGCAACAGTCCTAGTCTTGTATTATCTAACATCGCAAAGGAATTCCATTGCCTTGCCATTCACCAGGGCACATTCATTCACCCCTGGCTCTCCATCCTTTCTGTTGCACTCTGCTTCTTGTAGGTTTAAGAGCGTAACCACTCCGCATCCCGAAAGGAGGAATAGCACAGATTTCATGGGCATGTGTTAAAGCAATTACATACACAAGCAGGTTGGCGTGCCCAGGCCCTCTGCACAGAATACACAGATGGAGGCACAGGGCGGGCAGCATACACCACGTACATCAGGAGCTCGGCCACACCAGAGGTGAAGAAACTGGCACTACCGAGACAGATCAGCAGCACAGATGCATATATGTGCGACAGAGCTGGGAGATCCGCAGTATCTGCACTATACTAGGATGTGGACACTGTGTGCAAGCAGCCTTTCTCCTAAGTGAAGTGTAGTCTTTGCAAAGAGAAGCACCAGAAATGCTTCTACATAGAAATGTTTCCAAAATTTTATTGTTTGTATTTCTGGTCAAAAGACCTGCTCTGAATTCTTGTCTCCTTTGCTTCACTTGGCAGCATTTTGAATGAGAAGGAAGAAAGGAAGGAAGGAAGGAGAGGGAGAGGAGAAGAAGGAAAGGCTACTGAGCATTAACTATGCAGTTTTAGTTAGATCTTATAACTCCATCAAGTAGATACCAAAGTAGACTGTCAAAAGTACAGAGTCCTCCAGGCAGGTGTGTGACTGTTCATAGTTGTGAGTAGCAGTCTGGGCTCCAAAACAAAGTTGATCTACACAGACTTTATGTATTATGACTCATTGGGGTTTTTGGAGAAAAGTATTGGCCATTCTGTATATATATTTAAATTCAAAGAATATTAAGGTTTACTAAGATCCAGTATGAAGATGTGGACGCTGCTGCCCTCACCCGGTATCGTCACCTCCTCTGCTTGAAAGAGCCCAAGGAAAGTGTTCAGGGCCCCAAGTGCAAAGCGGCTACCCTGGAAACCCTCATTCAACTTTGGGCTTTCAACACTTTGTAGGATTTTTTCTTTTTCTGTAACTGACATGTGCACAGGTAAGGGCAGTCCCATATTACAGCCTTCCGAAACCCTCGTATTGGGAAGAGATGGTGAAACTCTTCTGTGCCAGATGTAGGTTTGCCAGTTATCCCAGCAACAAGGGTTCACAGTTGCCTGACCTTTCCTGTGGTGAAACTAGCTATTGGTAATCTCTTACACCTATGGACAAAAATTAAATTCAATATCTGGTATAAACTGAATTTTGGACTAGACCTTTAATAACTAGTTCAGAAAGTGTTACGCCAAGGTTTTCAAAAACAGTATTTTAATGTAAACAAGGATCCGGGGAAGATGGCGACCGGGTGAGCAGCAAGGGAGCGAACCTCCTCAATAAACACCACCAGCTCGAGACAGACTTGGTGAGCGTGAATGCCGGAACCTCGGCTGGGAAGTTTAAACTGGGCGTATTTCTCTGAGATGCCGAGGGAGATGTGGTAGGGCGAACCAGGCTGCCGGGGCGAGACGTGGGAAAGTCCCAGACGCTGGGAGCCGGGGACGATCCCCGCGGGGAAGAAGCGGGGATCGGTCCAGGCGCAGTGGGAGCGCGGCCACCTCGGGCCCTCCCGCCCCCCCCCCCCC